>VMDO01014752.1:0-53478 GCA_007922755.1 Pedetes capensis | reverse complement strand
TTTTTTTTTTTTTTTTCTCTAGAGCAGGGGAGGCGAAAAGCATAGACCCAGGTTAGCAGATTGACAGACAAAATAATATTAAAATATTTACATCAAATTAACAATTACTATAAACAGAAGCCAATGAATATAACAGTATAATTTTTTGAATTTGTGTAGCTTTGTATTTAGATTATTATTAGTCAGTTTTATTATTTTTGTCAGGGAATTACGTAAGTTTTAGTGAAGGTTTTCTTTAAAAGCTAACCAATAGAGGGAGAAATGTTTTTATAAATGGCTTTGTCACTCAAATGGAAATAAGAAAGTTGATTTAAATATAAGAAATTTTGTTTTGGCCAGTTAGAGAAGCTTTGAGATTTAGAGGCTGTCATGGAACTCTTGGGGCTAGGCAGAATTGGTTTGGCCAGCCCAGGAGTGGGAGTTGGAAGAGAAGTTACTGAGCCAGGCAGAGAACCCAAGCAAGAGAAAAGTCCAAAGTTGTAAGCAACCCATTTAGGGTGGAGGCTGGAAATTTTAGTCTCATTATTAGGGAAAATTGTTACTTTTAACAGCCTTTAAAGTTGTTTCTTTGTTATCGCAGATTAGGA
Organism: Pedetes capensis; assembly: GCA_007922755.1. Taxonomy (NCBI): domain Eukaryota; kingdom Metazoa; phylum Chordata; class Mammalia; order Rodentia; family Pedetidae; genus Pedetes; species Pedetes capensis. The sequence goes on along the minus strand of VMDO01014752.1, from coordinate 52,891 downwards.
CAGAATTCTTTTTTGTGAGGTGAGGGAGAGGAAGGAGCGGTGAATCAGCTGAGCATTCGGCTCTATAGAAGCCAGGAGCAAGGGTAGGGCAGGGGGAGGGAGGAGGCCAGGTGGTTAAAGTAGCCAGAGGCACCCTGTTGCCTAATTGTTTTTTTTCTTTTTACATTCCTGACTATTTGTTCTCAGACTTCTAAGTCTAAGGTGCCACTGTCTGGGAACCAAGGATTATATATTAGAAGTACTTGTAATAGTTTTTGGAGTTGTTCCTTGGTTACTGAGGTCGCTATATTGCTGAACAATTGCTTTAATAACATTATATATTGTTTTTATTTAGAGGACAATTGCTGACCCATAATAAATATTTTTATGAAAAATTGAAAATAAAGTTGAGAGAGAGAGAAAGGGGTGGGGGGAGGAGGGGAGAAAGTCCTTAGGCTATCTTAATCGTCTCTGTCAGTATCAAATCAATCCTAGCATAGGTGTAATGGTACAGCCCCCTATCTGGAGTCCACCTAATATCCATATGAGCTTGTTCAGTTTTCAGTACCTAGATCCCAACCATCAGAGTTCTCAGCAAAAATGTCACCATTAAGCCATATGAGCTGATAAGAACCAAACAGATAAATCAAAAAAATCCTTTGGGAAACCCAGAAAAAGGAGCAGGCAAGAATGAAAGAGAAAATAAAAGAAATACCTGGGTTACTTTATCCTTTAGGCCAAAGAATGGGGACTGTGGTCTCATGTTTCTGGAAGCTTCCTCAGGGGCAATTGATTATTGTCCCCACTGGCTCTTGGATCCCACATCCAGATGCCAGCTATTATGACTGTCCAGCAGCCATGGGGTCAGCAGACGCAGAAAAGATGACTCTGCACACCAAGAGTTAGTGTCAGACAGACTGAGGTGGGGGCCAGTGCCTTCTGGTGCACTGCCCCCCTGATTGAGTGTCTCAAGCTCTTTTTATTAAGCTCTTATCATAATGTTAATCATTCTTATGAGTCAAGGGAAGTCTAGGGCCAGAGTAACTTTAAAAATCAACCAAGGTCTTATGGGCAGGGAAGGGGCTCAGCATGTTCTGCTGGTTGCACTTAATCTATACGTAGACAGAGACTGCATGTAGGCAGAGAGATAACAGCGGGCTTTTAGGCTTGGGGACCTTCCAAGGGCTAGAGCCTTCCCCAACAAGCAGCTAGAGCCTTCTTCCTCTGCCTGCTTTTCCTTAGATTTTCTCCAGCCATCCTGGTGAGTTATTACTGTCAGCAGCAGCATATAACCAGAGCATTTACCTACCCAGAGCAGTCATCCTTGAACTGCTGGCCTGTTTTCATTGATCTGTAATTGTGTACCTTTTTCTGGTTGTGGGGAGGGAGAGATCAAGATGGAAGCACTGGTCCCCATGTCATCTCTCCAGGAGTTTTAATCAGTATTGTCAGGATTGAACAAACTGTTCTGAAAAACAGAATTACTATTAGTCTTCTAATTTGAATTATTTCTGTCATTTTATTTTAGATAATTATCCTACCAACCATGTTGGAAACTGCAGTGCTGAGAATTCTGTGCCACAAACTATGGGTGGCACAACTGTGACTGTGTCAGTGGTGGCTCCTCATGCCAGGGGGCTCCTTGAAAACCATGATCCTGGCTGCTCTGCAGACTCTCCACAGTCTTCCAGAAGAGAAGCACTGCAGAAGTGCTTTTTACAAATCAAAGGCATGACCTGTGCTTCCTGTGTGTCTAACATAGAAAGGAATCTTCAGAAAGAAGCTGGTAAGAGACATGTAACCATGTTGAACTTTAGAATGCTGTGTGTAGACTACGTGTTCTCCCTTCAGAATCTCTACTGACTATGTTTATCAGTAGCCTTGATATCCGGCAGCAAGCTCATCGTGATAGTGCAGATGTTTGCCTAATATCCTTGTATAATTGGCATTCTGTCCTTTTTTTTTGTTGAGGGAGTATTGGGGGCCCTTAACCCAGGGCCTCCTGCATATTTTGCAAATACTCTACCATTGAACTACAACCCCAACCCTTTTTTAATTTTTATCTTGAGATGTTGTTATTGTTGTTAGGTGCCATCGAGTCGGTACCCGACTCATAGCGACCCTCTTAGGGTTTTCAATGGCTGACTGTTTGGGGATTGCCTTGGGAGTGGATTGCCAGGTCCTTCTCCCATTTTTGCGGTGCTGGGAATTGAACTCGGGACCTCAGAGACTGCAGCGCAACGCTCTACCAACTGAGCTAAATCCCAGCCCTATCTTGAGATAGCATCCTGCTAAATTACACAGGCAACCTCTGGCCTTGAACCTGCAATCTCCTGCTTCTGCCTCCTGAGTCCCTGGGATTAGAGCCTTGTGCTACCATGTCTGGCTGGCATTCTGTTCTTTAAGAAATTTTAGTTTGAGATAGAGTATATTTCTGAGTATGTTGGCCATGGAAAATACAATTTATAGGTCATGAGACATTCTATGGATAGACTTCTATGATGATCACTATGAGTAGGACCTGACTCCATGCCACCTAACAACAACAACCAATTTCGGAGAAGAATGTGGCAATCCACTCCCAAAGCAATCCCAAAACACTTGGCCATTGAAAACCCTATGAGGGTTGCTATGAGTTGGACCCGACTCGACAGCACACAACAAGAACAAGAACAACAACATTATTTAGTATCCTCCTAGCCCATTAACTCCTTTCTATAAAGTGAATAAATAGCTGGCATTTTATAAAGAAGTTCCAATTTCAAATATTTTATTCTATTTTTCTAAGCCATAGAGTTTTGTGGAAATGCCAGATTTGTCCTCCAAAGTATATTTCTAATACTGTCTCTTAAACCTCAAAAGGGCAACAAAAATCCTGTTCCCCTTTTTTGTTAAGAAATACTTTAACATGACTCTACCTCACCACCAGAGTTGATTTTTCTTTCCTCACCTCAGAGTTGTTGTTGTTAGGTGCCATTGAGTCAGGTCTGACTCATAGCAACCCTTATAGGGTTTTCAATGGCTGATTGTTTTGGGATTGCTTAGGGAGTGGATTGCCACATCCTTCTATTTTTGTAGTGGTGGGGCTCGAACCCAGGTCCTCATCTTTTTTGTGGTCTGACTCCTTGGCCCTTATCTTAAATTAAAATGATGTGTTTTTCCAGCCTCTTGTTCACTATGCTTTGCAGCTTCCTGGAGCTTTAGAATGACTATTCTCAAATTGAGTTCTTATAGCAGTTCCTGTATCACCCATGGATTGGCTGCTCATAAAGTCAGTGTATAATTTCATAGTGCCTGTTTCTGTATCTGACTTCAACCTCTCATTTTTATCCCTTATGGTATTGTTTTCCAAAGCATATCATTCCTTTCACTTATTTGAATGTGGTTCTTCCCCCCCTCTTAAACTAACAATACAATAGTGTTAGCAAGATGGTCTGTGGGTTTTCTTTTTCCCTCCTGAAGTCATTAGAAACTTGCCGGGCGCAGTGGCTCATGCCTGTAATGCTAGCGGCTCGGGAGCGGAGGCTGGAGGATGGCAAGTTCAAGACCAGAGGCATTCTGCATAATTTAGCAAGACCCTGTCTCAAAAAGTCAAAAAAAAAAGGGGGGGGGCTGGGGGTGCAGCTCAGTGGCCCAGCACTTGCAAAGCATGCAGGCACGAGGCCCTGGGTTCAACCCCAGTACTGGAAAAAAGTCATTAGAAACTGAGAAGGAATAAGAAAAAAAATCATTTTTGAAAATTCTTATTTGCTTGTATGACAGTGTGTAGAGGAAGAAAGGACAGCCTTTCTGTAACAGTGGTTGCTAGCTGCAGACAACATCTGTTGCTTTGTGTATGTGCAACCATGGGTCTTCAAAAGCCTTGGCATCTGGTATCTGGGTGACATGCGACATCTCTCATCTCATTCCAGACTGCTGAGTCAGAATCGTGATTGTAACAAGGTCTTCAGATGACTGACATGCCCATTAATGTTTGAGAAACACCGTTCTAGAATAGTGGTTCTCAAATTGGGCTGTGTATTAGAATCACCTAGAAAGCTTTTTAAAAGAAAATGATGTCTGGCACCCACTCTGAGAGATTCTGATTTGTGTGGTCTGGGTTGGGAGCCAGGCAATGATGTTGTTCACAGGTCCCCAAGGTTCCCCATGTGATTTTTATGCACAGCAAAGTTTGAGAACCACTACTCTAGAGGCTTCTGGGGAGATGTTTTTCTATATTAGACTATGTTGACCATGTCATCCCAGACTCCTTGCCGGGAGCATCACAACCTTGCCCTGATGGTTCCAGGTATTCTCTCTGTGTTGGTTGCCTTGATGTCGGGAAAGGCAGAGGTCAAGTATAATGCAGAAGTCATCCAACCCCCCAGGATAGCTCAGCTCATCCAGGCCCTGGGCTTTGAGGCAGCAGTCATGGAGGACAACACAGGCTCCGACGGTGACATCGAGCTGATTGTAAGTACTATGGTGACTGCCTTGGGAGTTGCCAGCTTCAGATGGTGTGTGGGTGAGTTTTTGACTGCAGCCGTCCTTGCCACTAGTAAGTTTCCGCCATCTTGGATATATCCTGTTTGTTGGTGGTTTTTGGGTTTGTTTTGTGAAGGAAGGCCAGTTGTATCAGAGTTGGACAACACCATTCCACCAAGGACACTCAGCGTCAGGAGGAAGGGGCAGAGAGGTACAGGAGTTTATGAGAAAGAGGAGGTACAAATGGCAGGCCTTACTGAGCATGGTAGACTAGGGGAGGTTGAATATGGTCATAGTGCTTCAAACTTAAAGAGATACTCAACTGCCTATAGGTGTCTCTAGACAGAAAGGGTGAATCCTTGGGGTCATAAGTGCCTTTCAATGATGGGTAGAGGCTGGGGTGTAGCTCAGTGGTAGAGGACTTACCTAGCATGCACAAGCCCTGGCTTCTATCCTCAGCAATGCAAAAACAAAAGAAAATAAAAGAAAACCCAAAGACTAGGAGAGTTTGTTGTAGTCACTCAAGTATCTAGGAGATAATTAGTGACCATAGTTTCTCAAAACACCCAGTGGGAGGTAAATACCTAATGTGGTGGTTGTTCCTTATGTTTGGGAGGAGGGAGTATTGTTTCCTTTTATCCACTGTGATAACTGCACTTTACCAAGTCATTGAAAACAAGTCATTGAAATAATAGGTAGTTCTGGCATTTATGGTATTCTCTGTTGGAAAACATTTCTATGCAATGCTCTTTTTATGTAAACAAAGAGAGATGTGGAGAAACCCCCAATGAATTGAGTAATGCTGTTTCACTGAGGTCAACAGGTCCTTTGCTTCCTTATGTATTTAGTCATTGCCATTAGTGGTAAGTAAATGTTGAAAAAGTGTCAAAGCCTTGAGTGGTACACTGAGCTCCTGATAAGCGATGTTCTCTGTAGAGCAAACCCTTTGCTTAGAGGAGGGCCTCCTGAGTGCTGAGGGGCAGAGTTAATATTCACTGGGCTACAGCTCACCCTTGAGAGAGAGGAGAGTCCCTACTACATACCTCCATGTCCACACATGGACACCTTGGTCCCTCAGGCTGCTATATGGCAAATGTGAATCAAGAGTATTATTGCACAAGGTGAAAACTATTTTTTGGACAATGCATTTTATTGGAGTTTTTTTTTTTAATTATTTTTACAGTACTTAGGGGTTGGATCCAGGGCCTCACACATACTTTACAAGTGCTCTACCACTGGGCTGCACCCTTAGCCCATTTTCATTTTTATTTTTATCTTGAGACAGTCTTGCTAAGGTACACGGGCTGCCTCTGGCCTCAAACTCATGATCCTCCTGCTGCTGCTTCATGGGTCCCTGGGATTACAGATGTGCACCACCACACTTGGCTCAGTGTTGTTTTTTTAAAACTATGCTGTATCAAGAGTTACATTGTCATCACATGATTATAGACATTTTATATGAATTTATTTATTTATTTATTTATTTATTTATTTCATTTAGTTCAGAGCCAAAACCAGGGCCTCACATATGCTAGGCAAGTGCTTTACCACTGAGCTACACATCCATCCCTGATGCTTTTATATAATTAGTACTCCAGGAAATGCTAACCCCTTGTATCAGAAGAGTGAAGAGTCTGATTTGCCTAGTTTATATTCCAGGAATGACGTGTCACACGTCAGGACACACAGCATGGTATGGCAGAGATGTCTTAGGCTGTGGTTTAAGTTTTGGCCCTGTTGCTGTGGGGACCTTTGTTAATCTTGTTTCTGAAGGCTTGCCTCATGCACACAGCAGTGGCTCAGAACAGGCTCCGTAGCCAGGCAGCCTGGGTACAGACAACAGCTCCGCCCTTCACTGGTTGTATGACTTTGCATGAGTTACTAAACCTGTCAGCACTGTGGTTTCTGAGACCTCTCTTGTAGGGCTGGTGAGTGCAGTACAGTACCTAAGAGAGTACCTGGCAGGTTGTAAGTGTGTAATAAATGCTGTTTATTATTGCAAAAGTGAAAGGAGAGCTTAGAAGCACCACTGAAATAGTTATAAACTTGGTAAGATTCTGTTAGCGCAGCACCCTGCCAGCAGGTAAGCCCTGTTTGCCTGATCATCCTCCAGTCTTGTTCTTGGTCCCGGGCCAGGGTTCGATGTATTCTGATAACAGGTGAGCTGCCCTCTCCCTCCATAATTCCAGTTGAGACTTTCTTGTCACCTTTGGCATTTATTCTGGAATTACTGCTGCAAATTTCTAAGTGCAGATTTAGTCATATTATCCTGATTCCCATCACTACTCAGTGGCTTTGCATCAAGTGCTGGCTTAACAACACTTTTTAGCTGAGTTCTCAAGAGCTTTCATGCTGTGGACCCAACCAGCACTACAGACTTCCTTCCGCTTCCTCATATACCCTGTGCCCAGCCATGCCTACCTGCTGATCACTACCTGAACACCTCATGCTGCTGTGCCTTTTGCTTTTCTCTCTGTTATTGCCCTCATCATCACCTGTTAACACCCTCTCCATGCCTTGGTGCCAGCTCAGATTCTATGTCTTGGATCAATCACTTCCTGAGTCCTGTCCTGTTGATAAGGAGTCATTGACATTATCTCCACTGGAGCCATCAGAGCACTGGGGTGGGGTGGGAGCAGCAGAAGCTGCAGACCAATAAGTGACACTTGCGATTTCACAGTCATTCAGGAGATGAGAGAGTTTTCGGAGGCGCACATCCATATTCTTGAGATGTAGTGATTGTAGTGATTATTCTAGTATTGCCGATGAGAAAACCGAGAGCGGCTTCTAAAAACCCATCCTTATAAGAACCAAAAGTCAAGCCTTGGTCTGTCACCATCTGTTTAATGATTGCTGTCCCCTATGCCTGAGTTGGAGAAGAACTACTGAAGCCACTTGGGGAATGTTGGGGGTGAGAATCTTCTGCAGGGGTTGTTGGGTGGGAGTCCAGCATCTTGGGAAGATGCTGTGGAGGGAGAAGGCTGGTGGCTGTCACCACCCAAACTCCCTGAGGTACTTTGGAAAGGCTCCTCTCAGTCCTGGGATGTGGGGTTTTGTCCCTCTGTCTTGCAGGTTACAGGGATGACCTGCACTTCCTGTGTTCACAACATAGAGTCCAAGCTCACCAGGACAAATGGCATCACCTACGCCTCTGTGGCCCTTGCCACCAGCAAAGCCCACGTGAAGTTTGATCCTGAAATCATCGGTCCACGAGACATTATAAAAATTATTGAGGTAATTCATTCATGAAAAAATTATAGCCACTTTTAAAAAAGTAGTAATATGTAATCATTGAAAAGAATGAGAAAATATAGATGGGCAAAAAAAAAAAAGAAAAAGAAAATCACTTAAACCCCATCAACTTTTCCCATGGGAATAAGGTTAGTCATTTTAAATTAATCTGAGAAGGTAAGTAAATACCAAATAATCTGAGGGAGAATATGAGAATATCATTAATGGTAAGAAAGACATATGGGGGAAAGGACATTATTAGTTTTAGTTTCAGATATTCCCCAAGTCACATCAGTATTGCCAAGATACCTGGTATATAGGGTTAAATTGCGAGATTCTACTTTAAACATTGGGAGAAGGACCTGGCAATCCACTCCCAAGGCAATCTCGAAACAGTCAGCCATTGAAAACCCTATGAGGGTTGCTATGAGTCGGATACCAACTCGATGGCACCTAACAACAGCAACTTTAAACATATTATTTATGTCTGAGCCTGCTATCTACTGACCATGAGAGTGTTGGCATTGGACAGAATGATACTACATTTTGCCCCTCTGCTAGCCCTGTCTCATTGTAGGAGACTTTGGTCATTTTTGTTCTGGAAAATCAGAATTTTCATCCCTGTCCTACCTCCTACTCCCTCTCTAGGTTTGTCCACAGACCTCCCATTTCTCTGTAAGGTCTCTGTTATCCCGTACCATGAAAGAGTAAGAATCAGTGGTGATCAGGATGGGTTAAGGCAATCACAATTAAACAAGAGGGCTGGGGTGTGGCTCACTGGTAGAACACTTGCATAACATGCACAAGGTCTTGGGTTCAATCCCCAGCAATGCAGAAATAAATAAATAAATAAACAAACCTAAATAAGATTAACTTGTAACAGTTAGTGCTGGGGATAAATTAAGTTTAGCATGACAATTTATGAAGTAAAGTATCTCACGTCAGGCTTAAGGTTGCCCTTCATTTTCCTTAATTTAATTGTTCTTAATTTTCTTTTCATTTCATCAGCAAAGAGGGATACCTGTTGTGTGGCCCGGCAGAGCTTTTTGACATGGAAATGCTGCTGTTGTTACATTGCCTCACTCTTGGAGGCAGACCACACAGATGCTTCATCAAATTAGGAAAGACCCTCAGAGAGGTTAGGGACATTGCTCCCTAGTGCCCAGCTCACAGGTGGCAGAGTGGCACTGAAACCCAGATCTCTTGATTTCAAGTGCGACAGTCTTTCTGTTTCAACTGTACCGTGAATCTTAGTGAACAGTGGCATTGGTGAGGCTGAGGAGTCACACTGATTAGGGAGTCAGGAAGGAGAGGCCTACATGGGACCTTTGAACATGTCTAACTTATGCTTTGACTTCTAATACCCTCACCTGCCTCCACTCAGCCTGCCACACTTGGTACAGCATCCTCTCTGTTCTTATTTGAGGAATATTAAAACATTGCCTGGCTTCTATGCTTGCATCTCTGGGCATCTTTACCTACTGTAATTAGGCTGATATTTTCAGTGAAAGGATTTGTCTTCCATTGTCTCAGATGCTCTTTCTCCCAACATAACCTTTAACTTCTGTAGGAGCGTCCCGTCCCAGCGTCAGTGTTCTTGGGCTTATCTATATTGTGCTCACTGACAGAACACTTCCTGACAGGTTTCCCTATGTTTATTCATAAGGAGCCTCAGAGCCTTAATTCTCAGATCAAAGTGGTGGCAGAAGTGCTCAGGGTAATCCGTACAGAAAGCACAAGGTTGAGGTGCAGTCTGTACAGTCACAGTGGAAGGCAAACTTGCAAGGGCTGAAGGGGCCGAGTGTGGCTCCAGCGGGAAGCAGCCTGATCTGGGAGCCTGGAGGATTGAGTTCAACACGCGGCTCTCAGTAGCACTGTGGTTTTGGGCAAAGGCTTAACCTCTCTGACTTCACTTTCCCTAGGCATGGATGAAAATTTTAGACCGTGAAGGTATTAGGGATTCCTTAGCTCAAAAATTCTGAATTTGTAAGTTCATACTATTCATCTTTGGGGCCTGGCGAGGGTAATTTCCCAGAACTCTTTTGCTTTCACAGGCAGGAGGGATAGGAATCACCATTCGATGTGTCTCCTTGGCATGGTGCAGTCTCTCAGCATAGATGGTGCTGAACCACTGAACAGGGTTTGTCAGCCAACTTGGGAAAGAGGTCATTAGAGGAAAACCCTCTCTTCAGAGTCACTTTGAGCTTGCCCCTCTAATTTCCAGAGCTGGAAATGCTTTCTGCTGATGCATGTTTTAACCAATACCTTTCCCCTTGTTCCCTCTTCTAATCACAAGGAAATTGGCTTCCATGCTTCCCTGGCCCAGAGAAAGCCCAACGGTCATCACTTGGACCACAAGATGGAAATAAAGCAGTAGGTAGAACACAAAAGATAAACGGTAGCCCTTGTCTGAGTGTCTGTCTGTCCTCCCCTCCGTGCTGAGTCTGTGGCTCATGCTGTGCAAATGCCTTTCTGCTAGATAGTGTCGCTGCCTCGGCTGACCCCCCATGCTGCCTTTCTCCTGGGCTGGTTACCTTTCTCTCGTAGTATCAGCCCTCTGAAACAACATCATAGAAGTTTCTGCAATGAGGGCAGCATTCTGTGTCTGCACTGCCCAGTGTGGTAGCCCCAAGTCAATTAGTGAGTACTTGAAATGTAGCTAGTGTGACTTACTGAACTTTTAAGTTTTCCTTAATTTTAATTAATTTAAATAGCAACTTGTAGCTAGTGGCAAACAGGTTGGACAGTGTTTAAATTAGAAGGGAGGAAGGATTGGTTTTTCCTTTTGCAGTATTTTTAGACTTTATTTGCATAGGTTCTAGACCTAGGATCTGAGGACAGCCATCATGGATGAGTAGAAAGGAAGTGGCCAAGGAAATAGAAGACCTGAGTTCATTCATTGTTTCAGAGGGTCGCTTATTTTTTCAACAAACTTAAAGGCTGCTCTTGTGTGCAGGGCACTGTGACAGTGCTGGAGATGAATAGATCATCATCCCTACCTTAGAGGGGCTACCATTCTGGCTGGGAAAGAGTGAGTGAGCAATGATAGCAATGGCTTAAGTGGATTCTGGAAAATCTAGAAACTTCCAAGTAGGGAACCAAGGATCTGAGGCTCAGAGAAGGAGTGGAAGTGTGCTAGGCTAAAGGAGTTGCTAGGGATGAGAGGTCCTTCCAAGGACCCTTTGGGCCCAGTAGGGACTGGCAGATGAGGCTCTGTGGGTGTGACTCTCCAGGGCTGTGGGCAGCAGCCTGAGTGCACAGGACCTCAGTCTTGCATGCCACTGGTTGTAGCCTCTGTTTAAGTGCCTTAGAAGTGCCTTAAGTTCCCACAAACACTTGGTTTAGAATTTCATGTATGCTGCAACTACCATGAAACCCCATCCATCGCCTGTCACCCTCAGTTTCAGACATGTGTTCATCAAGACAGCCTCACTGTTCTCACTGACTCTATTTTCAATAGTTATTCAAAAATTGAATGTGTAAGTAACCTTATGCTAAAAGTACTGCTGTCATCTGATTTTTCATTTAGAGGTCTGTATAAGGTTGCATTTTGTAAAAAGAGCAGTGGGCAGCCACAGACTGAGGACATTAACCCCTTAGTAGTGAGATTCCTAGCTTTTGGGCCTCAGTTGCCACACCTATAAATCGGAGGTCACATATCAGTTCTATGAAGGTAGGGCTAGGCCTAAATATCTCCCAAATGTCCTTGTAGCCATGGTTAGCCTTTTAGATGGTCCCACATATGGTGGTGTCAGAGAGAGAGCCTTACTTTTGTTTTAATCTCTGGTGTTCTGTCCTAGACATATGACAAAGGCAAGTTGTAAACCAAGGTTTCAGGAGGGGACCCGCCCATAATCCAAGGCCAAGTAGTGTCTAATGTGTCTGTGTCACTGCATTCACTTCTAGGTGGAAGAAGTCTTTCCTGTGCAGCCTGGTGTTCGGCATCCCTGTCATGGGCTTAATGATCTACATGTTAATACCCAGCAAGGATCCCCACGAAGCTATGGTCCTGGACCACAACCTCATTCCGGGCCTATCCATTCTCAACCTCATCTTCTTCATCTTGTGTACCTTTGTCCAGGTGTGTATTGGAAAGCTGGGCAAACCTCTGCCCTCCATGCCTGTGGAGCCAGAAAATACTCTGTCTGCCCTTTTAGGTTGAACACAGCTGTCTAGCTTGCTTTCAGCAGCATGTTACTGCATCTTTCCCACACTCCTCCAGGCAGTTGCTGCTTTCATTTCTGCCTATAACTAGCAGGGAGGGCTAGGGACTCTCTGACTTGGGGACTAAGAAGGGCCTGCTTTCATTGCCAGCTTCATAGTTGCTTGCAGATGGTCACAGCTCTCTAGAATCGCAGCCACATTCTTGTAAAATCAGTAAACCTGTGTGTCCCCAGTTTTTCCCCTGATTCTGGGGATAGAACCCCAGGGCTTCATACATGCTCATTAAGTGTTCCACCACTGAGCTACAGCCCCAGCCCCCATGTCCCCACTTTGCTTACTGTTTTTGGTTTATGAGACAGGGTTTCTCTGTATAGCTTGGGCTAGCCTGAAACTTACTGTGTAGACCATGCTGGCCTCGAAATTGCTTTGATCCTCCTGCCTCAGCCTCCTGAGTGCTATGGTTACAGGTGGGCACCACCACACCTGGCTCCACTTTGCTTACTGTTTAGCTTAATTTACAGGTATCATTTGAAGGAGCAACCAGATGCTCCTGGAACTCATTCTTCTCTTGAATGTTCTATCTTGAAAGGCAAAGATCCAGTCCTTATCTCTGAGTAAATTATTGTTTAACAGAGGCAGGCCTTGCAGAATGTCTACTATGGTGGTGACATTAAAGACCAGCCATGTTTCTGGTAGAGAGTGTGCTCTCTGTGCATATAGTTTGGTACATAAAACTAAACTCCTGGCTTAATATTAGAATTTTAGGACTATTTGGAGGCAAGAATTTGTAGGCTGAATTTGTGTTTTTCTATATTTTCTTTTTAATTGCAAGTGTACTTTTCATTTATTGTAAACAATTCTAGCCATACTGAACTATTAGAAGCAAAGGGGAGGACATTCTTTGACTGGCCACACCTGCCGCCAGCCCAGTCCTTTCCCCTAGGGTTACTGCAATACTGTTAGGAGTTGGATATGTATCATTCCAGATCTTATCTATGTAGAGAAAACGTGCATGTATGTGTATTTGCATGTGCACATAGTACAGATACAGTTTCTTAATGGAAGTGAGATCATATGAGAACACTGGTCTGTGTTGGCTTTTTCTTTTTCTTTCTCTCTCTATGTCTCTCTCTCTCTCTCTCTCTCTCTCTCTCTCTCTCTCTTTTTTTTTTTTTTTTTTGCAGTACTGGGGGTTAAACCCAGGGCCTCACACATACTTTGCAAGTGCTCTACCACTGAGCTGTACCCCTAGCCCACTTTTTACTTTTTATTTTGAGATAGGATCTCACTGAATTATGCAGGATACCTCTGACATCAAACTTGCAATCCTGTCTCTGCCTCTCAAATCACTGGGATTACAGGCATGAGCCACCACACCTGGCTATGTGTTGTCTTTTTTGCTTAACCATGCATCATGGCCATCTTTTATACTAATGGTGTATAGATCCAATACCTTCTCTTTAGAGCCTGCATAACACTATCCACAGTATTAATGAACTATGATTGCTTTTGCCATTCTCTTATTGATAGTTATTTACATTGTGTGCTCTGGGTTTTAAAAGTCCCACATGCCCTTTAGCATCCATTTCTGTGGCCAGTAATCCCCTGGGTCAGAAAGAATATCTTATTGGGAGGCTAAGGCAGGGAGCCTGCAGCTGTACTACTGTAGCATCCAATCCCATCAGATTTCAGAAGCTAAGCAGGGTGGGTCCTGGTTAGTACTTGGATGGGAGACTGCCTGGGAATACCAGGTGCTGTAGGCTTGGGAGAAGAACCGAGCAACCCACTCCCAAAAAATAACCAGCCATTGAAAACCCTATGAATAGCAGAGAAGCACTGATAATAGTGTTTTTTCTGTTGTACGTAGAGTGGCTATGAGTTGGACACTGACTTGACGACACCTAACAACAAAAACAAAACAGGGGGGACCACAAGTTTGAAACCAGCTTGGGCTGTACAGTAAGACTTTGTCTCAAAAAAAAAAAAGAAAAGAAAAAGAAAAAAGAATATGTTTCATCAGTATCAATCACTGAGGACAAAGTAATGTCAGATTTGTGCACAAACCCAGAGTACTTGCCATCTTGAGGGGCCTATGGTTGCTCATGGAACTCTGCCCTACTTGTTGGCAGCCTTTACTGTCGTTGTCTTTCAGTTCCTCGGTGGGTGGTACTTCTACGTTCAGGCCTACAAGTCTCTGAGACATAGGTCGGCCAACATGGACGTGCTCATCGTACTAGCTACAACCATCGCCTACGCCTACTCCCTTGTCATTCTGGTGGTTGCAATTGCTGAGAAGGCTGAGAAAAGCCCGGTGACATTCTTTGACACACCTCCCATGCTCTTCGTGTTTATTGCCCTAGGACGGTGGCTGGAACACATAGCAAAGGTAACTATGTTAAGAAAGCGTTAAGAAGAGAACCATTCCTTCAGTAATACTAATCTCTATCCATCTGAACCCTGCATTGAGAATTACTAATTACACATAGTGTAGAGAAAGACTTAAAGAAATCTGAAGCCTCCATATAATTAGGTGCTGTGGTCACTAATCTCCAAATTGGTTGCTACTTGTGAAATCCCTGCTAATCTGGTTAATTATTAAAACCTTTGTTCAGGTTTATTGTCAAATGGAAAGAACTCTGAACTTCAAATCAGAACCCACATGGTGTTTTAGTGCCTGAATGTAGAGGTCATTAGCGTAGAGATCCACACTTCCACCTTGGGGTCAGGTCACGTTTAACACCCTACAGTGAACCCAGCATTGTAATGGATCCTATTAAAAGAGTGGGACTTGGGCCATAAAGGAAATCAGAGCTAAAAGAAAATGGTCATTAGGTAGACCGGAATTGTTTCTTCTGAAATGGAATTCCAAGACTTGCATTATTGGCAGAGGGTTGTACACTCAGTGTGTTTGGTGACATGCGTGCCCATATAACATCCATCCCCACAGAGCCTTTGCTGTGCAACTGTGTTAGGCAGCCCCCTCTTTCTGTGCCTGCTGTCATACACCAGCTGCCTCTCACACCATGGTTTCCAGTTTTGGCCTTGCTTTGGACAGTCAGCTTACTGTAGCTCTCATGTAACACTCTGGTTATTTCCTAGAGCAAAACTTCAGAAGCCCTTGCCAAACTCATGTCTCTCCAAGCCACAGAAGCCATAGTTGTGACCCTTGGTGAGGACAATGTAATTATCAGGTAGGTTATGTTCATCAGTAGAGCTTGGGATCAATTTAGATCACCTGTGTAATGACATTGCCCCAGATCTAGAAAGAGTGGGCAAGGACACTCGCAGTCCATTACATTAAGTAAACAAGGCATTTAAATGAAAGTACAAAAAGAGTTTGAGGTGGGGTATGGATGTTAAATGGCAGATGAGAGGTATGGACATTAGTACGCCAAGAACCAGAAGAGGAAGGCCACAGGTAGTTGAGGAAGACTTCACAGAGAACAGAGAACATGAATTGCAACTTCTGGAGGATTCAGACCGGCAGAGAGAGAAGGGCCACAACTTGACAAAGAATAAAATGGGAGCAATATTTGACTTCCTCATAAGGTTACTTGATGTTAAAAATAAATGATTATAAGGAAGGGATTGTTATTACTCTTATTTTACAGATGAGAAAACCGAGGTTCAGAGAGGTTAAGTAACTGATGATTTAGGAATTGTGATATAACCCATGCTGTTGGTTTGAGTCCATGTTCTTAACCTTTCTACACACGGACTCTTAAAGCATATTTACTAATATGGAAAATTTTACAAAGTTAGGCTTCCGTGCTTCCTTGGTTAGAGCGTTTCCTTGTATTCTGAGCCATAGTTGTTTCAGGCCCTCCTCACATTCCTGAAGTCTCTGTGCCCCTTCAGGTTAACACTTGTATTCTCTGACTGTCGGATAGGAAGCCCGTCCATTCCTTGCCCTGGCTCCACACAGCTAGCCTTCTCCATGGCACTTGCCCCCTCGTGGACAGAGGCCATCTCTTTGCCCGAGTCTCCAATGTCTTCATCTTTGCAGATCCTTACCATCCAGGATGATGAGAGAGATCCAGACTCTCCTGTTAGAACAGCTTGGTGACCCCTGTGCCCCTCCCACTGCGCTCACCCACTCAGCATCACTGACCCTACCTGTGTCCTCTGAGGACTGGTCGTGTGGGCTCTCTTGGGCTGTGACTGGCACATGGCAGGCCCTTTGGGAGTCTTTCTTGAGCAGATCAACCTGCGAGAGAGAAATCAGTGGGGCATGGCTGACAGTAACCCAGTAGCAATGGTTTTTTCTGGATGCTGGCTTTTTGTGGGGTACTGCTGGGGATTAAACCCAGGCTTCACACATGCTGAGCGCCCAGTCTTCTGCTGAACCCCCAGCCTCTGATTGCTGGCTTTTAAATAATCAATGTAAATATAGCAGTAATAGCTGAGATTTTGTTCCTTACTGTGCACCAGGTACACTAGTCAGTACATTACACCAATGAGCTAATGTAATTCTGTAGGAAAGGTATCGTCACCATCCCCATTTTCATAGGGAATACCCCAAAACACAGTAAGGTGAAGTAACTTGCCCATAGTCCATGGCAGGCACACGACAGAGCTGGGACTGGGCCCCCTAGAGGCACAGCCATCCTCGGGTCCACCATGCTGCCATGTCTCTCCCAGGTGGGGGCCGGTTTGACAAGCATTTGGCACATCAGGGCTCCTACCTGTCCCACACAGCCTCATTGGCCCTGCAATCCCTTATACACTGGCTGCTGCACCCCCCACCTCTTATAAATTAATGGTGTAAAATTTTCTGAGAGGTGAAAATGTTCAGGGGGCAACAAAGCCTCTGCATTTGTCCTCACTCACCTGGCCGCCATCCACCCTGTAGCCTCTGCTTCGAGGTCGAGGTACTTCAGACCGCACCCAGGGTAGTTGCTGCGAGCTGCCCCTGTGATCTGAACACAAGGCGGTGGCATCTTTCCAGGAGGTGCAAGCCTCCCCTGCTCTAGCTTTGTTCTTTTCCAAAGATGGTGATTCAGCTCGGGGCGGTGGATACACTGTGGGCCTGCCTGCCACCATCACAATCGAGTGGTCCATGTCTTAAGTCAGGGGCCAGAAGACCAGAGTTCATTCTGGCTTTGACTCAGACAGGCTGTGTGTGCTCAGGGTGCATCCACTAATGCCGCTGTTGCCCAGTTCAGGAGTGGCTGCTCCTACTCACCTCCTGAGAGGATGCTCCAGACCCACCGTCATGCCCGACTCTCCCAGGACCATGGTCATTCCCTCTGCCACCTGAATTGCAATAGTCCAGACTCCACCTGAGGAGCTGACCGTGCTGGGTGCTAGGCCTCCCAGACCCCTCTGCCTCCTACAGGGCCCTCCCACATCTGGGCCTCTGCTTATGTACTGAGGTCCTTGGTGCCTTCTGAAAGCCACCAGAATTTCCCACATCAGCTGGATTCTTTGAGCAAGGCTTGGGCCTCGCCTTCCTCCACCTCTCTGCCATGACACCTGTCCTTTCTCTTTATTCCAAGTCTTGGGTGATGGGGCATTTACTTGCCTGACCGTCTGCTACAATATAACATCTTCCCTTGCTTCTGTGGCTGCTTGGTCTCTTTTGTGGGCCTTCTTTCCTTCCCTTAATCCCTTAACTACGTTATAGAGAGTCATTGCAACATGCCATCTTCCGCCATGTCTTCTGGCACTAGCCATGTGAACCCCATCTTACACCAACCTCCAGACTCTGGGACTCACCTGACAGTGGGCCTTGCTCTCAGAGGCTGTCATCCCCTCCCGTCCTTACTCCCCTTCAGATGCTTCCTTTTCCTTGGTGCCATCCCATAGCTCCCAGGCAGCCTGACCTCTGTGACTCTTCTTTCCCCCTCCACACATCTGACCTCTGGCCTCTTTGTTCTCACTACCCAGTGTCCAGGGCTGTCATGGCTGCCTCCCCACAGCCCTGTGCTTGTACCTCAGTCTCTCTCTTGAGACACTATGGCCAGCCCTCTGCTGGCTGCCTGCTTCCAGCCTTGTCTCCTTCCAAATACTTTGCCACATTCAAACCAATGATGTTTGTGAAGGCACAAATTTGACTGTATTGCCCTGCAGTAGAAAGTCTTTCAGTGATTCCGCCTGTCAACATGGCAGCATGACTCGGCTGCTGCAGGGTGCCTCTCTTGAGCTCAGCCCCCATCTGTCACTCAGTGGGAAGCAAATGCAGTAGTCCTTACGTGTGTCCATGGGGAGTGATTCCAGAACCCTCCCAGATACCAAAATCTAGTACTGTTTTAGTCCCTTATATAAAATGGAATAGTATTTGCATGTAATCTGACCTCCTGGACACTTTAAATCATCTCTAGATGGCTTACAATACTTAATGCAATGTAAAATAAGTGAATAGTTGTTATATAATTTAGGGAATAAGGACAAGGAAAAAAAGTATATACCTATTCAGTATGCATGTAATTTTTTCCCATTAATTTTGTGTGTGTGATGGTGCTAGGGATGGAAGCCAGAGCCTTGTGCTTGCTAGGCATGTGCATCTCCACTGGGCTGTAGCCTCAGCCATTGAATATTTTAGACATGAGATTGGTTGAATCTGTGGGTACAGAACCCTCAGATACAGAGGTCCAGATGTATGTAATATGAGTAGTCCAGCCATTAGTCTGGAACCTGACCCACTGTGTATTGCCATGTGTGACCTGAGTGGCATCTTTTGCAGAGAGGAGCAAGTGCCCATGGAGCTGGTGCAGCGGGGTGATGTCATCAAGGTCGTCCCTGGGGGCAAGTTCCCAGTGGATGGGAAGGTCCTGGAAGGCAATACCATGGCTGATGAGTCCCTCATCACAGGTTAGATGGCTTGTCTTCTGTTCCCATTGGCAGGTGTCAGGGTAGTTACCAGCCACATGATGCTGAATGGGCTGAGCAAGTGACCATTGTCTCTTCTCCACCTCTAGGAGAAGCCATGCCTGTCACTAAGAAACCTGGGAGCATGGTGATCGCTGGATCTATAAATGCTCATGGCTCTGTGCTCATTAAAGCCACACACGTGGGCAATGACACCACCTTGGCTCAGATTGTAAAGTTAGTGGAAGAGGCTCAGATGTCAAAGGTAATGAAGAAACTTAAAATGTGCAGTATAATCCCTCATTTGAGAAATGATTACAAGAGGGCCATAGAGCCCACTGAGTAGAAACTAATTAGTATACACAGTGAATGAGGGAACGAGAATCCCAGTTCTTATCCATGCTTATGTTGCTTTATGTCTTCATAGGTTGTAATTTCCCATGGTCTTGATGTTTTATTTTCATAGGCACCCATTCAGCAACTGGCTGACCGGTTTAGTGGATATTTTGTTCCATTTATCATCATCATTTCAACTTTGACGTTGGTGGTATGGATTATAATCGGTTTTATCGATTTTGATGTTGTTCAGAAATACTTTCCTGTAAGTTGAATGCCTTGGGCAGTATGATTATTGTGTTTTAAATAATCTATTGTCATTAATCCTTTTCTTTCATGTCTTAGATTCACTGGGTTTTAATTATCTACTACATTTTATTTGCTTCCTTCACTTTAGCAAAACCTAAGTCAGGTTAGGATAATCAGTCACTACTTCTGCAGGTTTTTATTTTAAAGATGCCCTTTGCTTTCTATCAGAAAATTTTCACAGACATCATTCAACTTTCAAGTGCTCAAGGCACTTACAATATCCAATATTGGCCATTTCTGAGATTATGTGGCATACATCATGGAAGAGTGGTCGCTTTAGAATTTTGATAGCATGATATTATTTACTAGATCTTAAGAAAAGTGTACTTTTTCCCATCTATATTCATCAGTACCATCTTCAACTTGCCACCTTCCCAAGCAATAATATTTTCTAGTATTACTGAAAGGCTATATACCAATGTAGGCAGAGCTTTTTAATAATTAAATATTTAACATTATATTTGAGGCAGTAGAATATACATTTTTGAGTTTAAAAAATGTGGATGAAGAACACTGTCTTAGAAATATTGTTTTATCAAACTTCAAAGCACAATATGAAAAGTACAGTCCATTGTCAAAATATATATGTATTTACTTGAGAAACAGGAACGATATCCATCGGTGATTCTCAAGGACATTTGGCAACATCTGAAGGTATATGCGGTTTCCATGAATGGGGAGCTACTGCCTGTAGTGCATAGAAGAGGAATGCTGCTACATGCTCCACAAGGCACAGGACAGGCTCCACAGCAAAGATGTCAGTAGTGCCAGGGTCGAGAAACCTTGGCATAGCTAAAAAGCTGGGGTCTATGTAGAACAGTAGTGCATAGCTGTCCAATGAGTGGAACCCCATTTTACCTTACCTCATACCTTGCTCAGTCCAATGCTTATTTTATCTTAGACCCACAGAGTAAGAAACTACAAATATGGAATGAATTTTTTTCTTTTTAAAAAACTTCAGTCCATAGATAAAGGTATATCATGTATTGTTAATGGAGCATGTCGTTTACTATTATTTTCTCCTTCAATTTTCCTATCTCAAATTGAAAAACTCCCAAGTTTAGCACTTTCTGACATCTAAGGAGACCTCAGTGTTTTAAGAGTAACCTATGCATGTGTTCGTAGAATTTGCCATGGCTACTCATGGCACCTAACTATCCCAAACTGCTTTTTAGCATGTGGCAGTGGGAAGACTCAGTCCTGCAGAGATTGGAATATGTGGGTCGCTGTATTTCCATGCTTTTGCATCTTACTTTGGCCTCTTTTGTTTTTATCTGCAAAATCAGGGAGGATGCTGGCAACTGAGGTACTGCATGTTCCTTTCAGATATTGTCATCACTGCTGCACAAATGTCATTTGTAGGGACTTCTTCCAGAAGTCCACCCAATGTTACCAAAATGCAAAGTGTTATTTTGATAAGAATGATTGTGTTTTAAAAAAATCATCTTTATCTCTAAAATCCACATATCTTAAACAGTATATCTCTCTACCTAAATAAAACTATTTCTATAAAAATTAAATGACCCTTATAATGGCTCTTATTTTAGCATCCTGCCTTTCAAAATCAAATGATAAAGTATAGATAGAAGGTAAAGACATTGTGGCCTGTGCCTTTAGTTTATAAAACGTGCATGTTACTCTAATTAAGTGAATAGAGTGTCTTGGTTATACTCCATAGCCACAGCCATTTTGAAATATACACTAAGATAGTTTGAGATCTCCGTATACAAATAATAATGCCAATATGTGCCGCTACATTGGCAAAGTAGACCTATATATTTGGGGGGGTGGTTACAGAGAGACCAGTAATGAAAAATGCAGAGAATAAAATAAAGATAGCTCCAAATTCCATTCCTAAAAGTAACCATTTTTTGCCCTGGGGTGAACATCTTTCCAGTATTATTAAAAAGCTATATAGCTAAGCGCCTTAGCATATGCCTGTAATCTCAGCAACTTGGGAGGCTGAGGCAGGAGAATCACAAGTTTGAGACCACAGATGGCCTGTACAACTTAGCCCTTGTCTCAAAAATTAAATTAAATTAAATTAAATAGAGGACTGAGAGTGCAGCTCAGTGGTAGAGCACTTGCCTAGCATGTGCAAGGCCCTGGGTTCAACTGCCCAGTACTGCAAGAGGTAAAATAAAAGGCTATGTACAGATGTAGGCAGAGAATTTTGCATGAATAAAACCACAGCACTTGTTTTTTTATACTCACTTTTTAAATTCTACTTTGTCACTGAGATCTTTCCATATCAATAAATGTAACCATTCATCATCATTCCAACAATTTCCTGATAATCCATTAGGCCCACAATTTAATTTGACTAATTCCTTCTTGGTTGTTTCTAGTTTCTGCCATTAAAAAACAAAACACAGTGATAAATATCCTTGTATCTTTTTCTATTTATGTAATTATCATCTTAAGAGATTTTTTTGAGACCCATTATTTTTAAAGCTTCCATAATAATTACAAGAATAATAATACAATAGCTGTGATTTCCTCGATCCTCTTCTGTGCCATGTGTTGTACTATGTATATGCGTATGTTTGTGTTCATGTGTATATTGCCTCATTCAGTCCTTGCCACAGCCTGTGAGCTGAGAATTATCATCTCCATTTTGTACATGGGGAATCTGAAGCGAGAGAACAAAGTCAGCAGCAGAGCCAGGATATCATCTATATGGTCCAACTCTGAGTCTGATCTGGCCCCCGTCAGAGATTTCTTTATGATTCTCTGCCTGTGTCTTTTGTCTTTGAGGGAAGCCTGTCAGATCAAATCAGGAAGCAGATGTGCCGTGGCAAAGTGAATTCTGTGACACTGAAGCAGTGCAGAAGGCAGTCATGTTTCCTAAACCCAGCTCCCTGCACTCTCAGGTCCCTCTGGCCCCCTCAAGATGTTCTTAGGTGATGAGGATTCTGAGATATTCCTCACTGAACCCTCCACCTGCCTGTCTCTTTCCTCTTCAGAACCCCAGCAAGCACGTGTCGCAGACCGAGGTGATCCTCCGATTTGCCTTCCAAACATCCATCACTGTGCTGTGCATCGCCTGCCCGTGCTCCCTAGGGCTGGCCACACCCACTGCGGTCATGGTGGGCACTGGGGTGGCTGCCCAGCATGGCATCCTTATCAAAGGTGGCAAGCCTCTGGAGATGGCACACAAGGTGAGCCCCCGCCAGGCCCTCCTCGTTCTCCACAGGGGTCAGCTGTTATTTATTTATTTATTTATTCGGTATTGGGGAATTAAACCCAGGGCCCTATGCATGCTTTGTGCAAGTGCTGTACCACTGAGCCACACCCCTAGCCCATTTGTTTACTCCTCTATTTTGAGACAGGGTCTTGCCAAGTTATGCAAGCTGCCTCTGGCCTCAAACTTGTCCTCCAGCTTCTGTCCCCCGAGTTGCTGGGATTACAGGTGTGCACCACCACACCCAGCTCAGTTGGCATTTTTAAAGAGTCCCCATGAAAGTAGTATCTATTTACTATTTCTTAGTAAGAGAAAAGCAACTTGTGGGCAGCAGAGTTAATTAGATCAGGAAACTAAGACTGGCTGGGAGGAACAACAGCAAAAGAGGCAGTGGTTAATGTCCAGATCATTCAGTGCTTTATGAATATTCATTACTTCATCTTATTAACAGCTCCTTGTGGGAGGTGTGTTTGATTCCCTTTTCACAGCTAAGGAAACTGCAGCAGGAGGAGATTGGGTAGCTGACCATGAGACCTGCAGCAGAGCCATGATGACCCCCAGGTAGTCAGGCTCCAGGAGAAAAGTCCCAGCTCACATAAGTGGGATTAGTGACCCTGGGAGTGGAATAGTGAGTGACAGTGTGCGTGAAGAATCTTCATTTTAGCCTGGCAGCACTCAAGAGGCTGAGGTAGGAGGATCATGAATTCTAGGCCAGCCTGGGCTACATTGTGAGACCCTGTCCCCACCTCTGTACAAACAAAAGAATGTTTCTTTTATCCAAAACACCAGGCCCTGACCTTCCACACTCCTGTTTGTTTATCCAGTGTTGGTCAAGCACTTGCCTGCAAGAGGACATGCTGGGTTCTGGTGACAGTCATGATTCCTGGCTTCTCAGGTGCTTACAGTATAGTGAAGGACAGGTATCTAGTGAGTAAATAACAAAGCCAAGTGTTACAAGAGTGAAGGTGCCATGAGGACACTGTATGGGTGCCTATCCTACTCGAGAAGGTCCTACAGATACACATGGTCAGGGAAGGTGGACCTGAGAGCCGGCAGTTAAAAGAGAGCTATCCAGACAAAGGAGAGTGGGCAGAATGTTCCGGCAGTGGAAACAGCTGGTGGAAAGGACCTGCAGAGGCCGTGCTGCTGGAGCATAACTGAAATTTCCCTCACCATTGTATTCCTAGCATCTTGTCCAGGCGCTGGCATGTTGAAAGCACTCAGGTTATTTGCTGAATAAATAAATGAGCAACTAGAAGAAAATCAAAGGAGGAGAGAGAATATGAATGGTAGTGGCAGTGCTGTGGAGGGAAGGCACAGATTACGAAGGGCTGGAAGGTTTGATGAAGGTTTCTGAAATTCACCCCCAGAACAATGGGAGCCATAAGAAGGCAGGACACTGTTCTATGGGCAGCTAGGTTGCCTGCTGGGCAGGTTGTTCTGGCTTCAGAGTGAAGATGGACTGAAGGAGGCAGGGATCTTTGGAGATCAGCTGACAATGTCCAGGGCATCGGAATCCCAATGCTGCATCTGTTGCTCGCTACTCAGGAAGGACTGTGCTTGTGGGACCCATTCTGAACAGAGCAACTGGTTTGCCCTCAAATAAGGTCTGGGGATACTTGCAGTCCAGGGGGCTGGACTCTAGGAAGCTGGAGCTCAGGTTTGGCCATGGAAGCTCAGTTGCCCACGAGTGACTGCTGCAGACTGAGCCCAGATGCAACGGACAAAGCTGCCATCAGCCTCGTTTGATAGATCACAGCTGCCTTTGGGGTTACTTGTTATTATGGCCGCAGAACCATCCCTTCCCTCTGGAACTCAGAGTGTGGGGACTTTATTCTCGGTGGGCACTTGTACTAGGTTGTTGTTGTTAGGTGCCATTGAGTCGTGTCTGACTCATAATGATCCTCATAGGGTTGTCAGTGGCTCATTGTTTCCTGATTTCCTTGGGGGTGGCTTGCCGCGTCCTTCTCCCATTTTTGTGGTGCTGGGAATCGAACCTGGGACATCAGAGACTGCAGAGCAATGCTCTACCAACTGAATTAAATCCCAGCTTGCACTAGGTAGGCAGGAGAAAACAGTGGCTGTGACTGGCAGACAGCAGGGTCAGGAGACAGGAGGACCCCCAAGTCTGACTCCTGACCTGGTGTGAGGAAAAGTCTGAGGTTGGTGTCACGTCCTGGAGACTGCCACACCTTCTTCTATATAGCTAACGGCATTTCTAAGTACTCCTGGTCTGGGGGAAGCCAAAGTGCAGCTGTTTTGACAGGGCCAGTACAGACCGATTTCTTGGCTGCAGCAGTTGTTGCCCAGAAAGTTCAGGTTAAGGAGTTGGGAAGGAGTAGAGTTACCCGCCTGAGGCAGGTTAGGTGGCTCAGCCTCAAGACCTATGACTGTGACAGCCCCCCACATCTGCACTGGGTCACTGAGACGTGGTTGTTTTGGCAGATAAAGACTGTGATGTTTGACAAAACCGGCACCATTACCCACGGGGTTCCCAGAGTCATGCGGGTCCTGCTGCTCACAGACGTGGCTGCGCTGCCCCTCAGGAAGGTTCTGGCTGTGGTGGGCACGGCAGAGGCCAGCAGCGAGCACCCCTTGGGCGTGGCAGTCACCAAATACTGCAAAGAGGTACCCAGACCTTGGCGTGGCTTTGGCCCTTCTCTCCCCAGCCCCATCCTCCCTTCCCACCACATGCCTGCTCTTCTTGCTGCCCTGGAGGAGAGCCTGGCTTTTGGTTGACAGGGCTCACAGTTGGCCGTGCCACAGGTCCAGGTGACCACAAAAGCAGTTCTGTGTCATGGTCATTTACTGAGCATCTGTTCAGCACTGGGCTCAGGACAAAATGAGTGAGATGTGACCTCTGCCCTCTGGGGGCCTATAGTGTGAGGCAGAGGAAGATAAGGGATCTAGAAACCCCATCCCTTGTGAGGCTTAGTGCACTGGGGGCAGGAGCCCCTGGAGGTGAGCCAGAAGGCCCTGGGATTCTTGGCCCAGTTCACAGGAAGCACCACACCCCACCTTTGCCCATAGAACAAGTCCTTTTTCATGTTCTCTGTTTTCAAAATTGAATGTAGAGCCATAGAATATGCTGGAAAGCTGCATGGACAGTTTTTATCCTGCCTGAGCAAGTCTCATCGTCATAGATGCAGGCGGGTGATGTGAATAGCTTGAGAACACGTTGACAACTCTTCCTGGACGGGGCACCTTCCAGAAGCTTCCTTCTGCATTTTGTCCCTCATGTGGGCTCAGCACACTGCTGCCTCACAACTACCCCTCTCATGGGTCAGGAGGCAGGATGCCACCCCTAGCTGTCCTTCGCCTGCTGTTCTGTTCATTTCTTTCCCCGGCCCCCTCACAGCCTCTGCTCCAGGGTCTGACATACACAGTTATCTCTTGACAGCTTCAAAGTAGCTATGTCTCTGCCACTTACTCCATCATTTTTACAAAATTATTAGCAACCTACAAATAGCTTTCTTTAATCTGAGGTGTGTGGTGTGACTTGGCTTTCATCTTTCTAGTCTGAGTCTGTCCATAATCGTGAGGAAGCCATGTCGAGAGAATTAGGCTGTTCAACCCAGTCCAGTTTGATAACTGTAATATCTGTATGCAATGAGAGCAAAGTGCTTGCTAAATTAATCGTCAATTTTCTAACTTTGCCTTCAATTCCTCTCCCTTCTCTTCTTCCTCTCACCACCCTTTCCCTGGCCTCTGTCCTGGCCCTCTCTGGGTTCTGGTTCCTCTCTTACTCCCCTGCCTTCACAGGAACTCGGAACAGAGACCTTGGGATACTGCACGGACTTCCAGGCAGTGCCAGGCTGTGGAATTGGCTGCAAAGTCAGCAACGTGGAAGGCCTCCTGGCCCATGGTGAGCTCCTGCTGTGTGAGTGGGCTGGTCATCTGAAGGGGGTTGGCAGCCTTACCACAGGAAAACGTATCCCCAGCCTTTGTCTGTGCTACTAAATCTGCCCAGCTGGGTCAAAGTGGAGATAAACCAAACTACAGAGAGCCCCATGCCAGACCCGCCTACCGGGTTTTCCCCTGCTGTGCAGATAGAGCTGGCCACTCCATGCCTGCCTCCCCCAGGAAGTCCTGCACTTTCTCTTTTGTTTGTTTTTGTTTTGAGATGTAGTCTCATTGTGTTGCCCAAACTGGTCTCCAGTTTGTTGACCCACGTGACCCTCCTAACTTAGCCTCCCAGGTAGCTGGTACTATAGGTGTGTGCCACCATGTCTTGCTTGATGCCTCTAAATTTTGTTGCTTATGGCAGTCCAGAGTGGTATATGACTTAGATATATACAGTACTGCTTCACTCATCTGTAATTCTGAGTCTCCTCTCTCCTACCCCACATTGATCTTGCTTCAGAGAGCTACAAGCTAGACAGATGAGGCCTACTTTGGTTCTTCGTGTTTCCTTCTCTTATGGGTGAATTCTGGTGGAACATGTAGTATTTACAGAGCTCACAGAAAGTCAGGAAAGCAGATGGAATTGGTCTGCCCAAGCTGGAAATGGACACTGCCCAGGGGGCCCAGCTACCTTTCTTAACCTGAGCCATCACATTAAGCCAGTCGAAAACATCTAGCACCCCCAAAACCTGGCCTAATGTTTTGTCTTAAGTGTGTTGGTAGCTAAATCTTGATTTAGGTGATGTTAGAAGTTACCTGCCACCTCCTAGCAATTTAAAACCCCAGGGTGACCTTTCCGTTAGAGTGTCCAGGGACTGGTTTTTTCCAGAATGCCTCATTGAGGGCACACCCTGTTAGAAAGGTGGGTGAACGGCCCACTTGGTCTTTCTGGAGGCGTAGTTTTAAGACATCTCTAAGAAACAGACTTAACTTGATTATTTGCTGATTCATCTGGGGTCATTTAAACCAAGCTGTAAAGTATCTAGTCAGCACTGGCTTTGATCTGGCCCAAAACCCCAGTGCCTACCCCTATAGAAAAAGAGTCAGCAGACACCTCTGAAAGCATCATAACTGACACCCCTGTGTTCTGCCCATTAATTGTACCTTTCCTCTAGTATTTTAAGCATGGTGCTACAAGAGGGGCCTACCAGTTTATAATTTTTCAGAGGAGTTAAATGACTGTTCCACTGTTAAAAGGATTCCCTGGCTTTAATTCATCATGAGGTTGGACTGTTTAGGAATAACCAGTCTCTCTTGAATAGGTTCAGCCCCCCAGACCTTCTGTGTGCTGATTGGAAACCGTGAATGGATGAGGCGTAATGGCTTAACCATCTCCAGTGACATCAGCAATGCTATGACAGATCATGAGATGAAAGGACAGACAGCCATCCTGGTGGCTATTGACGGTATCTCCTTCCTTCTACTCTCACAAGAACATGGTTCAGACACAAAGAAGCCTCCTCTTGCTTTCTTGCCTTTTCTTTTCCTTCTTTCCTTCCGTTCTGCCTTCCCTCTTTCCATCCTTCCTTCCTTCTTCCCTCTCTCTTTCTCTCTTCCTTCCTTTCTTTCTTTTCTTTCTTTCCTTCTTCCCTTCCCTCCCTCCCTCTCTCCTTCTCTACCTTCTTTCTTTCCTTTCTTCCTTTTTTCCTTCTTCCTATGTTTTCCTCTCTGTTAATTTTATGTCTGTTTTCCAGAAGATTGTCTTGCCATCTTTCACTTCATTTCATTCCCATCCTGAGGTCCTTTATTTCTCACCATCTCTATCTTGGCTCTGTTCTTGTGTCAGCCTTTGTTCTTGGAATTTTAAATTGTTTGCCCATCATCTTGGCTTCTGTTTAAGTTGGCAGTTCAGAGGCATCCTTCTCACTCATCACTACAGACAACACAGGAATCCACTTCCCAAAATGTGTAACTACAGAATACCTGTATTATTTATTTATTCATTCACGGCACTCCAGGGTTGAACCAAGAGCCTTGCACATTCCTTGCAAGTGCTCTGTTACTGACCTTCACCCCCAGACCATTTTTTATTTTTTATTTTGAGTCAGAGTCTATGTAATGCAGGCTGCTTCTGACCTTGAACTCGTGATCCTCCTGCCCTTGCCTTCCAAATTGCTGGGATTACAGGCATGTGCCACTGCTCCTAGCTGTAGGAATTCTTTAAATCAGGGCTTCAAACTGAACCCAAACCTGAACCATGAACTTGTTGAAGTTCAAGCATTTTAAAGAATTTGTCAGGTTTTAATTTTTTAAATTTTTTAAAATTAAGATTTGGTTCAGGTTTGGGTTTAGGTTCAGAAAAACTTTTAAAAAGTGCTTGATCCAGAATGATTTCAGGGCTAGGATTTGGTGTGAAGCCCTATTATCTACACATAGATTTAGACCTCCAGGTTCAGGTTCAGGTTCACAAAAAAAAATTTAAATGCTTGAACTCTCAGGTTTGGGTTTGATTTAAAGTCCTGCTTTAAATAATGAGGTCCCTGCAGCTTTCCACTGTCTTCCTTGCAGGAATTGGTGCACACGGGGCTTCTCATGACCCCATGTGTCCTAGTACTCAAGAGGATATCCTGAAATAGGGCCCCGTGGTGCACACCTGTAATCCTAGCAATTTGGAGGCAGAGAATAGGATTACAAATTTGAAGCCAGAGGCAGCCTGTACAATTTGGTGGGACCCTGTCTCAAAAAACAAAAAGAGGATGGGGGGTGTGGTTCAGTGGTATAGCACACGCCTAGCATGCATAAGGCCCCTGGGTTCAACTCTAGTACTGGAAAAAGAAAGAGTACACCCAAGGCTGTATGCTATAGATTTTGGACCCTTTACTTTGTTTGTGTTGGTTCTTGCAGATAGAAGCAAAATTACATGCAAATAAGAAATAATTTATAGCATTGTATTCTGAATACTCCAGCCAAATATTCTTCTCCTCTCATTGGCTGTTTTTCCCTTCTCTTAAGTCCTTGTAAACCCACAGTTCTCTTAGCTCCTTAGGCCAGAGTCAGCACAAGTAAAGAATCTATATCTTGTTGTACATCTCTCTGTTCCCATTCACTCCTAGGCCTAGAATCCTCCGGCTTCTGTGTCAAAAGATTCATGAAAAAAATTTTTTTTGGTACAGAAATATTTTCTGTAGGAAAAGACAAAAAGGAAGGGTTGATTTTCTAGTTTAAATGCCCATCACTTTAAGTGGCATTTGTGATTTTTAAAAAGTTTCTCATATTTTAATAGCAAACATGTATTAAGTTATTATGCAGTAGGCACTTTGTAAAGTAATACATGCACCTGTGAAAAGTTTGGAAAACTCACGGGATTATAAAGAAGAATGTGCAATCTTCCTTTGTCCTACCCTTCAGGGACCCTCTGTGAATATTTTGATAATCCTTCCAGACTCTCATATACCTCTGTAAATGTGTGTAATTAAAAAAAACAGAACTTGACCCATATCCTGTCACATGCTTTGGTGTTTGTTTTTTGCTTGTGACATGGCGCGATGAGAAGTGTCCTGAGTCTTGCCATCTGGCTTGCGTGAGGGCCACCAGCCCTGCGCCGTTGCTGACCGCGGGTGGTTTGCTCTAGGTGTGCTCTGTGGTATGATCGCCATCGCAGATGCCGTCAAGCCGGAGGCTGCCCTGGCTGTGCACACCCTGAAGAGCATGGGGGTGGATGTGGTCCTGATCACAGGCGACAACCGGAAGACAGCCAGAGCTATTGCCACCCAGGTATGGCACGAGGACAGGGCCGTCCTCCTTTAAAATTACAAACTGTGCTAAGCTCACAGAATTGAAGTAAAAATAAGCATGCGTATATCTGCACTCAGTGGCTTCTGCTCTTTCCCCTTCTCCACATCCTGGGAAAAGCAGTTCCAGTGTTCTCTCATCATTGCCTAAAATGATCATGGCTTGAGGCCTATAAAATAAAAACCTGTCTAACCAGTGCTGGGCGTGGTGGCGCATGCCTGTAATCCTAGCAACTTGGGAGGCAGAGGCAGGAGGATGGCAAGTTTGAGACCAGAGGCAGTCGACATAATTTAGTGAGACCCTGTGTCAAAAAGTAAGAAAATGGTCTAGGGTGCAGGTGAGTGGTACAGCATTTGCAAAGCATGAAAGCATGAGGTCCTGGGTTCAACTCCTGTACCAAAAAACACCCCCAAAAGACAAAAAAGCCTGTCTAACCTTTATGTAGCTTATCAACATACCATTGTGGCATCCGATCCTGTCAAATCTTGGAAGCTACACAGGATTGGGCCTGGTTAGTGCTTGGATGGGAGACCTCCTGGGACCACTAGGTGCTATACGCTTGGGAGAAGGACCTGACAACCCACTCCTGAAAAACAATCAGCCATTGAAACCCTGTGAATAGCAGAGAAGCACTGATAATACTGTTTTGCCTATTGTACATAGGATCACTATGAGTCAGACACCGACTCAATGGCACCTAACAATAGCAACCACCTTTATGTTAGGGGAGTGTTTTGCTGGCTCAGCTCATTTTTGTGCTCTTATGAATGACTTGATCTTGGACTGTCCTGTAGTTCTGAGTTTGCACCTTAAGAACAGCAACATTGGATGGCTGCCTGAACCCCACCCCCCAATGCTTGTGAAAGTTAAGGCCTCCTATGAAGGCAGTGGCAGTACCTCCATCGTGCCTGGTCTTCCTTCCTAATGATGGATTTGCTGAGCCTCCTCCCTGCTTGTGGGAGCAGGACATGGCAATCCACTCTCGAGGCAATCCTGAAACAGTCAGCCATGAAAGCCCTATAAGGGTCGCCATGAATTGGACAGAACTCAATGGCACGTAACAACAACAACAACAACTACAACCTCCTTGCTTTGCCTGGTTAAAACATGTCCACTTATCCAACAAGCACTTAGCAAGTACTATGAAGGTGACAGATAGGCACAGTGCCAGGCCCTGGGGCTACAGAGAGGAATGAAGAAGGACCCTGGCTTTGAGGGGCTCATCATCCTGCAGGAGGGTGGACTGGTGACCCAGTATAATTCACAGTGCTCAGAACTCTGCAGAAGTATGTAGAGGACCCTGTGGGAACTGTCAGGGTGCAGGGGCTGGGGACGGCTTCCCCGGGGAGGGGTTGCTTGAGTCAGGGGTCGGTCAGAGGAGGGTTGGGAGGAAAACTGAACTTTCATCCTGGAAGTGCAGAGTGGCGTGGTGATTTGTAGATCTGTGGGTTGCTGAACAGTGCAGTCTCAAGTGTGACACCAGCTGTGGGCTAGGCGGCAGAGGCCAGACCCAGAGAGAACATGGAAGGCGGACCCCCAAAGTTTAGACACCGTCCTCAGGGTGGCGGGTAAGGATCCATTTGAAGGCTGATGGTGGAAAATAACAGCATCAAACCATTGCTATTCTGAACAAACAACTGGGACAGGGGATAGGGAAGAGTCGGGTAGCTGAGCCAGGGACAGGCAGACCTGCAGAGAGCCTAAGCCAGGGCAGGGCATAGGGGTGGGAGCAGGGGGTCAGCTTGCCCTGGGAGTTCAAGTCTGTAGGGCTTGGTTGGTCAAGTGACTGACTGGACCTGGGGGCAGAAGGGAAGGGGCAGGGTGACTTGTGGGTTTCTGCTCTTGTTCAGTGCCAATATATTGCTCATGCTGGGTACTGATTTCCTTCCTTTTAGGTTGGCATCAACAAAGTCTTTGCTGAGGTGCTGCCTTCTCACAAGGTGGCCAAGGTCCAAGAACTCCAGAATGAAGGGAAGAAGGTCGCTATGGTGGGAGATGGAGTGAATGACTCCCCAGCGTTGGCTCAGGCTGATGTGGGCATTGCCATCGGGACCGGTACAGATGTCGCTATTGAGGCAGCTGACGTGGTCCTCATCAGAGTGAGCTCAGCTGTGTCCAGGTCGTGGGAACGGGGATGGCGGAGGATGGGCCTCTCTCTCACTGCGCTCCTCTCCTGCAGAACGACTTGCTGGATGTGGTGGCCAGCATTCACCTCTCCAAAAGGACTGTCCGGAGGATCCGAGTCAATCTGGTGCTGGCCCTAATTTATAACATGGTCGGGATACCCATTGCGGCAGGTAGGTAGGGCAGCTCTCACCTGCTATGTCACCTTTGGCCTCTCCTGCCACCAGAGAGGCCTCTCCCTGCTGGGTCCCTGGAGAATTAGTGACTTGTCCACCTCACTGGCTGGTTGGCTGGCTAGACCCACTGTAGAAAGGTCAGTGATTGTTCCTGCTTTATAAATCTTGAAAGGCAACTGGGCTCACCTGTAATCTCAGCAACCCTGGAGGCTGAGGCAGGAGGACTATAAGGTTGAGGACAGAGGCAGCCTGCATAACTTAGCGAGGCCCTGTCTCAAGATATAAAAAAAGAGGCTGAAAGTGCAGCTCAGTGGTAGAGCACTGGCAAAATATGTTCAAGTCCCTGGGTTCAGCCCCTCAGCACTGCGGATCTCTAAAGGCAAATTATAAAGTGCTTAGGAGGACCCCAAATCCTCCTTCACTCTGTCCTCCCTAAAAAGCTGGTCAAGAAGCTTGGCCATTTGTTTATAATGGCCTTGTTTTCTGAACGATTTATTAAGACATATGGTCTGAAAAATAACCATCATGGAGAGGCTTGGGACTCCTGCTAAGTGATAGACACAGGATTGGTGTCTCAGAGCCTGTCTTACTCTCAGGTTTTACTCTGACTCACACAAACAACCTTGGAGAG
The DNA here is from genome assembly GCA_007922755.1 of Pedetes capensis. Lineage (NCBI taxonomy): Eukaryota > Metazoa > Chordata > Mammalia > Rodentia > Pedetidae > Pedetes > Pedetes capensis. Next base: position 19,848 of record VMDO01014752.1, on the reverse strand, counting down.
AAGTGGCCTTTCTTGCCATGTAACTGCCCTCTCCCCCTCCATCCTTGAATCCTGTGGAACCACGTAGGGACAGCTCTCCCCAGGCTACCACGTGACGCATGACCTCCCTTGGCAGGTGTCTTCATGCCCATTGGCATCGTGCTGCAGCCGTGGATGGGCTCTGCGGCCATGGCAGCCTCCTCTGTGTCTGTGGTGCTCTCTTCTCTGCAGCTCAAATGGTGAGTCCTAGGCCGAAGCATTTGCCAGACAATCTCTGTACGCTCTCTCACCCCACATGCTTGCGGCAGATTGGGGTGCCAGTGTGCCTCCTGGGTGGGAACAGGTGTGCATTCTTGTTCCCCATTCATTCAGCAAAGGCTGACACCAAAGGGGCAGCTGAATGGGTGTCTGTCATGATTTGCTAGCACCATGAGCAAGTAATGGACTACTTACTAGTTGTCAGGGGCTGGGCAATTCATTTTTGCTCATGAGCAGTTATATAAACTGCTATATAAACAGTTATATAAACTGTCATGTAGAGATGGGATCCCTGTCTGTTGCCATTTTTCCTTTTTAAAAAGATATTCCTGGGCTGAGAGTGTACTCACTGGTAGAATACCCACCCAGCATGTGCAAGAGCCCTGGGTTCAGTTCTGTGCACTCCAAAAAAAAAAAAAAAAAAGTTCATTTATTTATTCATGCATTCACTTAATAAAAGTTAAAGGCTACCTACTATGTGCAAGGTATTTGCATAGGAAGTTCCTAAATCAGGTGAACTCTACTTGAAGTAATTCAGTGTCCTTTTCTTGTAAAGTCCATGAGGCTTTGACACTGCATGTAACTGAAAGATTCAGATGAGGGGCCTTTGCCAGACTTTAAAGAGAATGAGGAGCCTCTGTCCAGGGTGGCTCTGATGCTTTTGGATTCTCGCCTTCCAGCTATAGGAAGCCTGACCTGGAGAGGTACGAGGCACAGGCCCATGGCCGCATGAAGCCCCTGAGCGCGTCCCAGGTCAGTGTGCATGTCGGCATGGACGACCGTCGGCGGGACTCCCCCAGGGCCACATCGTGGGACCAGGTCAGCTACACCAGTCAGGTGTCTCTGTCCTCCTTGACGACCGACAGGCTGTCTCGGCATGGCCCTGCAGCAGATGACAGTGGGGACAAGTGGTCTCTGCTTCTGAACGACAGGGACGAGGAGCAGTATATCTGAGCACTCTCGCCCGGGCCAGGGCAGCCAGGAGCTGCTCCTCCTCAGGAGCTCACAAACCCTCTCTGGGCAGCCATCAGGGCAGGCAGCACGGTGTGGGCATAGCTGGCCACAGCCTCCAGGCTGCGTGGTATCCCACCAGCCCTCCCTGTAGCCCGTGGCCTTCCTGGGGCGTCTGGCAATGCTGGCTAGGGCTGTAGTGCTGGGAGCTGCTGGTGCCGGCAAAGCACCTGTGCATGGCAGGACCTGGAGGAGAGGAGGCGCCTCTCCCTGCAGAGTTCTGCTTGTAGTATTTGGATGACCACCTGCAAAATGAGGAGCAAGCTCATCAGGACCAAAACCCCAGGAGGGCTTCTCTGGGCGTCTTCCACAAAACCCACGGTGGGGCTCTTGTGATGATGTCTGTGGGCCTACGGGTCTGGGACCACACTTTACCTCAAATGCTGGCACCGTCTCTTCCTTTTCTCTCCCTGCGCTTGATGTCCTTCACACTGAGGACGCGTGTGCCCATCCTGAGGGCAGGCCTCCCCTGCCTCAGGAGTCTCAGATGTCCTCGCCCCTGTCTGCAGCCCCCAGGCCCCGCCACTCCTCTCAGTCCTTCCCTGCTGGGAGGCGCCTCCTGGAATCGCACCTGCTGCTGGTGACCAGCTGGAGGAGGCCTCAGGGCCTGACGGACATCTACAGCCAGCTTCCTGTGGGTCCAGCTACTCGTTCCCCAGGATGTCCCGTGTGTCCCTATTGCATGCCCCATGAGAGGTGTGCGCATGCAGTAGCCTCCCTGTCACCACATGGGCTCCAGTGAAGGGTTCAAGTCACAGGGGACTTGGCGCCATGTGCCCAGAGAAAATGGCCCCATCAGAGGACAGCCCGGCTTCTGCATGCTGAGGAGCCGCCACAGTCCCCAGGGCAGGGCCTGCTTCTACCTGTCAGTGGCTCTTTATGGTTGAGTGGCATCAGAGGGCAGGGATGGGCCTGATTGTAGATTCTGAAGGTGGTGGTGAGTGATGGAACCACCTGGGAGTAGATTGGTGGGAGCAGACTACTCTAAGGTGAAACCCTGGCCTCACATACAGGATAATTTTGGTTAGTTATTGTCACTTATTTGCCAGGGCATCGTTAGTAGTTTTTGTAGGTTTTCTGAAATCCCCCCAACACAGTAGCAAGATCACTGTTATTTTTTTTCCTAGTACTGAGGGGTTGACTATAAGACTTGGCACATGCTAGGCAAATGCTACACCACTGAGCCATAACCCCAGCCCCTAAGGTCGCTACTATTGTCTACGTTTTACAAGGAAGGAAGCAGGCTCAGAGAGGCTAAGTATCTTGCCCAGGATCACACAGCCAATATACACACCAGGTATATTGGCTCTGAAGTCTTTTCTGTAATTTTGCTGCTGCCTTAAATATCAGTTTGCTTGATAAGATTAAACTAGAAAAAGGTCCTTGCTCCTAAAGAGCAAATCGGCCGGGTGGTATTATTAGTTGTATCAACTTAGAATACAGTTGGTCGGTCACAAAGTCACCTCATTTTCACTTTGGATGTTTATTTCAGTTTTATCCATGTAATATAGTTTCTGCTGGGTTTTATCTTGTAAAATCCAAGTTCAGGGTTTTGTTGTGGTTTTATTGTGTTCAGCTTTTTTCTTCTCCAGCAGCCCCTTCCCACTCCCCATCCCCATTTTGTCCTGTCTTTACTCTTGTTTTGGAATATTTCTTACTGTGGAACTAGGCCAATCATTTTCTAAAGGATCTAATTGTATTGATTTTTTAAACTTCTAGGACCATAAACATCATGTTCGTATGTAGACCTGAAAATATTTATGTAATTGTACAGAAAATAACCTGTTAGATGTTCAAAGTGTCAGGTATTTTTTTGGTCATATAACAGTTCCTACTTCAAAAACTGTCATGCAACAGGAGAATAAAGTTTCATTTTACTCATCCAGCAGTTGCCCTCTGGCTGGCTCTGTGTGCCTGGGCAGCCTGGTTGGGCCTATGTGGCCTATGTCCAGTGAGGACTCCTGCCAGAGGCTGGCTGGGCCGATGCCTCTGGAGCAGCCAGGAGGGACAGGATTTTAACAGTGGGAACATAAATAGCCAGAACCCTGCTGGCCTGCCCTGCCCTAGGCAAGCCCCTCTCCCAGAGGCTGCAGGCAGCCAGCCTCAGTTGTGTGTGGAGTGCTGAGTGGCGGCTGTCCATGCCACCTCATTGGGCCGACATAGGCTTTGGCTACCATCCCACATACACTTCTCTGCTTCAGGGTTCTTGGCTCTAAAGGCCTGTTCTATGTGTTGTAACTAGGGGATGTTTTGCATTCCTTGTCCTGAAGGGGTAGGGTCGGGGGACAGAAGAACCTGGACCATAAGGCTCTGCTCAGAGAGCTCTGTGGGCCTCTTGGGGCGGCTAAAGGGCTCTAAGAGAGGGCGGACAGTCTAAGTTGTCATCCAAACCAGGACACTTTTATGAGTGGAAAGATGCACTACTAATAATTATGCCAGAACAACTGGCCTAAACTGGGACTGTCCAGCAACCTGGGATATGTGGTCACTCTCCTTAGAAGAGAGGGAAACAAACACGATGAAATCACCATCAATACAAACTATCTATCTTGGAACTTTGCCCCAACTGTAAGTTTCAGAGACATGCTGATGACATAATCCTTTAGCACATTTTGGGGTTCCTCCCCACAATATCCACATATCCTGAAAGCAGCATTTCTCGTTTGAATCAGTGAGATGATTATCTCATTGCTCAATATGACCACATAGCTACATGGCCAGCCCCTCGGTGCACCCTTGTGCAGGTGTATGGCATGGCTCTGGCACACCATAAAGGACTTCATGCAGTCCAGGTATCGAATGTTTGTGTTGTTTGCTTGTCCCACTGAGGACAGGGAAGGTTGACATGGCCTTAGGGGGGAATCAACTTTTTTTCCCTTTTTTCCTGACACAGATCTTGCTAAATTGCACAGACTGCCTCTGGCCTTGAACTTGTGATCCTGCTGCCTCAGCCTCCTGAGTTGCTAGGATTACAATCATGCACTGTGGCACCCCGCCTGATGCCCAGTTTAGTAGTCCACCTTTTAGAAGACAGATGCTTTCTAAAACTTGAGCAGACTTCCCTGACAGGATTCCTCAGGCACCAAGTGAAATCATAGCATCTGTCCATCTTTGATAAATGTCTTAAAGACTTGGTGAAGAATTGTGCTAGGACCTGGATATGGTGGCACACACCTATAATCCTAGCAAGCAGGAGGTGGAGGCAGGAGGATCACAAGTTCATAGCCATCCTGAGCTACATGGTGAGACTCTGTCTTAAAACAAATTATGAGGAGATTACCTTTATAATATGAATAATAATTCTATGCCTTTAATAGTATACTGGGGAGATGGGGAGGTGAGAAGATCTTTTATTTTTTTGGAGGAATACAGATGTTTTATCTGTATCCATCATGTGCACCTCAGCTTCCTATTACATATTTTTGCAAATTCGGATAATTTTTTAGACGTGGGCTTTTTTTTTTTCTTTTTAAGTTTTAAAAGGGTTACTGCATTTTTGGTGACCCCAAACTCTAAAAAAGTAGTATCTGGAAACTGACATGTCAAAAAAAAAAAAAACAGATCCTCACATTATTCTGCTAGTTTACTAAGGGTTAATAAAGGCGACCTTCATTTTAAGAAAATCCAGGAAAGATCAGCCAATCCTATAATATAATTAGAAAAAGATTACTTGAATTACAGAGGTTTCTTTTTTTCCTGTAAAAATTTCATTTTGGGGGTTGGGGATGTAGCTCAATGGTAAAGTGCTTGCCTACCTTATGCGAGGTCCCAGGTTCCATCCTTATCACCACAAAAAACAAAATTGCATGTCAATATTTCATTAGACAAATTCCCAAATGTGCACAAAATTCTTGAGTTATACAACTTTCTCTTAATTACATCTTTTATTGGAACTCATATACTAAGCAATGCGGTAAGCAGCTCCCCTGCTGATTTTTTTCCCTTTTCAGGCTACCAGGATATGTGTGTGGGAAAGTTGGTTTGGTACTGGAAAGTATTATGGGCTAGAAGGGAAGAAACCGCTGTACTTTATTTCCACACTCTCCTTGGGCAGGGCCATAAGCACCATTGTTTGGGTTCATTCCAGGGGGAGATGTCTACTTGTCTGCCCTTCTTTGTGTGAAGACAAAGACAACAGCTGAAATTACAGGGTAGAATGTGAGAATGTTAAAGAATGCTGCAAAATCCAAGAGTCTCCTTTATTCTATTCAGAAAGATGAATAAACAGAAATGTAAATCATCCAAGGGCTAAAATGAAAAAAAAGAATTGATGGAAATTTAATCTTTTTTTTTTTCTCTCTCTGAAATGGAAATGGCTGTCCTATCTTCTTAACATAAGTGGGACGAAGGCTTACGTGGCTCAGTGGTACAGTGCTTGCCTAGCATGTTCAAGTCCCTGAGTTTGAACCCCAGCACCAAAAACAAAAACAAAACAACCCCCCCACAAAAAAACCATAACTACTTATATCAATAATTTATACATGTAGATATATATAAAGTAGGGAGGAAAGGCTGTCATTATAACCGACCCTGACCACTGAAAGCAAGCTCATGAACATGATTTTGTGGAGGGGTATCCAATGTTCTTTGTGGATAGGACTGCAATCAGGGTACTCAGGAAGAAAAGCCTTCCTGCCTCTCATCCAACTTGACCAAGTTGCAGCCATTGAGCACAGAGATGGTGCAGGGCACCCCAGGAAGAAGCTTTGAGCTATTTTGGGTCCCTGGAATGTCAGCCAATGGACAAATATCTTCAGGCTCCGGTGTGCCATGGTTTTTGTTTCTCATTTTGTGTCTGAGTCTCAATGACCTTAAAGTCTCTTGGCATCATTTTCCATTTCCACTGATGGGGATCAAGCATCAGGGTTGTTGAATTGCTGTCTGGGAAACAGTTGGATGCACAAACTCTCTTGTCTGTGGCCCCAATGCCCGAAATCCATCGTGCCCCCCGTGGAAAACTCTCTCCTGCCCCTTTGTGGGGCAAGAGAGGTGTCCTTTGGCAGGACACTGCGATTTATCTTGACAGCCACCAGATGTCTCTCTGACCACAACAACATCCCAGTCTGAAGCCAGAGCCCAAATTCTCTATATCCTTTTTTTAGGCATCTGGAACTTCAAATGAATATCATAATGAAAATACAGGAAAAGGAGAAGAGTATGAGGCTGGAGGTTAGCCTGGCACCTGGGTGCTTTCTAAATTACAATATATTGAACACCTGTTTTCGCAGCCATGGGTTCAGAGCCTCCTCACACTTGCGTTTTGCTTTGCAAAGTACCTGCTAGGATGACTCAACAGTCACCATTCCTAGCTATCATCATGTGCACCTGAGCTTCCTATTACATATTTTTGCAAATTCGAGTAATTTTTTAGACGTGGGCTTTTTTTTTCCTTTTTAAGTTTTAAAAGGGTTACTGCATTTTTGGTGACCCCAAACTCTAAGTTCTGAAACTCCTGTGTTTGCTTTGGGTGCACAGGACTCCATTCCCATCCCCTGGGCAGAGGCAGTGTTAATTGCAGAGCTGGTTGCTTGGTGGCCTGGAGACAGATCCTCACTATGGCACAAGGGCTGCTTGTCCCCAAGGAGTGTTCACCTGCTCTGGAGCTCTCTTCTCATCTGTTCTACAAAGAGAATTGCTCTGTGCTACTGTCCTGAGGTACAAGGGTGGACACCCACTAAGTGCAAGGTGGCCAATGGTCCCAAGTAATTTTGTCAGGCCACAAATGTGTTTGTAGTCCAGTCCCCTTCAGGTCATCTTACCTCATTACAATTGAAAAAGAACCAAGTATGATCGAGCACCTCTCCATCTCGTCTGCAGAAATGGGGATGACAATAGTTCTATCTCAGGAGTGCCGTGAGCGTGCCATGAGTGTTATCTGGGGGAAGCAGTGACATAGTACCCACATCAGCATCATCCTGAGTGCTCAGCGAGTGTCAGCGCTGTTGTTATGAGTGATGAGGTCCATATTCTAGGAAAACCAAAAAACTCAGCCTTTGCCCTGAATAAGTAAAAGCTGTTTTTATAAATTTCATTGCTGGGCTGGTGGAGGTGCCTATTTACAGGTCTGCTTTTCTTTCTCCCCTTTTCAGTGTTGGGGATCGAATTCAGAGGAATTGTGTATATGAAATGCCTGGCACAGTGCCTAGCACACAATTGTTGTTAAGTGCCGTCAAGTTGAATCCAACTCATAGTGGCCCTATGCACAACAGAACGAAACACAACCCAGCACTGTGCCACGCACTCGATCTTTTTATGTTTGAGCCCCTTGTTGCAGTCACTGTGTTTCTTCTCATTTTGAGTCAGTGCCACATCAGCAAATGAGCTCCCAGGGGCTTTACTCCATTCCCATCATTCGGGTCAACTCTACTTTGAGAAGGCAACTCTTCTTAATCATTTCTTGAATGGCTTCCAGACTGCAGTGGGTGGGGGCGTGGGAGTGGTGGTGTCATTTTCCAGCACTACATTTGACAGTGCTTCTCTGCTATTCATAGGCTTTTCAATGGCTAATTGTTTTGGGAGTGAGCTACCAGGTCCTTCTCCCTAGTCTGTCTTAGTCTGGAAGCTCGGCTGAAATCTGTCCACCATGGGTGGCCCTGAAGGTATCTGAAATACCAGTGGCATAGCTTTCAGCATCACAGCAACACACAAGCTCCCACACCATGACAAGCTGACAGACACATGGAGGTGACACATTGTAGACACTTGCAAAACATAGTCATTATTAGAATGATGCTCATGTGTTGTCTCTGAGGAGGGACCTCAGGGTGAAGACATTTGGGGAGGAACCAGAATGTCCTGGAATAGGATGCAGGCTCTTGGAAAGTATTTGTTGACTGAGTGGTGCCAGTGTACAGTGAAGATGTACACTGAAGATGTACAGTGAAGATGTACAGTGAAGAATTGAGAAGATGGGTGAAGGGTGCAAGCAATCACAAGATGCTGCAATGGGGAAAGTGACTTCTATCTATTGTGCCATTCCAGTCTGGGTTTGAAAGGCAGGATCTTGTCTCATTCAACCTAACATATGTTATATTTAGGAATTTGATCATTCAACGGATTGTTTTTGGTGTCTTTCCTCTTCTCCAGGATGGAATTATATCACCTTTGGATATGGTTTCCTAAAGAATGCACTAGTTTTTTTAATTAAAATAGAACAGTCTTGCTCTGCTATTTCTGATGACCCAGCTTCAGGGGCTAAATATACCCACTGGCACAGTGGTATCTATATCACAGAAGTGAGGGGGCTGTAACATCATGTGAATTTAAGTGACAGGATAATCTGCCTTTAATAGTATACTGCGGAGATGGGGAGGTGAGAAGATCCTTTATTTTTTTGGAGGAATACAGATGTTTTATAAACTTCCAGTCTCTCCTGTGCAATGCTCACAATTAAGGCTGAACTCCTCATGAGCTTAGAATTCAGCTAACTGTTGATATTTGTTGTTGTTGTTGTTAGGTGCTGTGGAGTCAGGGTCTGACTCATAGTGACCCTATATACAACAGACAAAGCACTATTGTCCGTGCTTCTCTGCTATTCATACAGTTTTCAATGGCTGATTGATTTTTGGGAGTGGATTGCTGGGTCCGTCTCCCAAGTTTACAGCATCTGATGTTCCCAGGCAGTCTCCCATCCAACTACTAACCAGGCTCAACTCTGCTTAGCTTCCGAGATCTGACCGGATTGGATGCCACAGTGCTATGGCTGCAGGCTGTTGATATTTATGTCTCTGCAAATCTAAAGCTTATACTGTCAGCCTCTGATTTGGAGCACATTTACATGGCGTCTAATAGGTTTTCCTATAAAGTATGAAATTTGTTGTTGTTGTTATTGTTTTATTAGGTGCTGTCAAATGAGGTCCAACTCATAAGGACCCTATGTACAACAGAAGGAAACACTCCAATACTGTGCTATGCATATGATCTTTTTAATGTTTAAGCGCATTGGTGCAGCTCCTGTGCCAGTCCATCTAGTGGAGGGTTTTCCTTTTTTTGTTGACTCGCCACTCTCCCAAACATAATATCCTTCTCCAGGGATTGGTCCCTCCTGACTACATGTCCAAAATATGTAAGATGCAGTCTAGCCATCCTTGCTTCCAAGGAGCACTCCGTTTGCACTTCTTCTAGGACAGATCTGTTGTTTCTTTTGGCAGTCCATGGTATATTCAATATTTGCCTCCAGCACCAATTGCCTGCAGTAGCAATTAACTAGGGGTCAGAGTTTATGGGTGAAAAGGCAAATCTGCTTAGGTATCCAAATGCCTTCTCTGCACCAGGTGCTGAAGGACAATTCAAAAGCATCAATTCTTCTCCTGTCTCCCTTATTTGCTGTCCAGTTTTCACAACCATATGGTGCAACTGGAAATACCCTGGGAAGAGTCAGGCGCACCTTCAATATGTTAACCACTTAAAAACTCCCCTCACCCACACTTTCACCACTGTCGCTTACCCCAGCTCCTCCAGAGGCCTTGGGCTCAGAGGACCCTGTCCCGCCTGACCCCTGTGTGCTCCCCTCCTTACCCTGCCACACGCAAGACACCAAATTTGAAGGCTCTTAGTTTTGTTTGGCCTCACATGCTCTTCTCTCCCCACCCCGAGTGTCCATGGCACAGGCCCTCACTGTGAGGGAGCTGCTTTTCTCCTGTCATGTCCTCAGCGGCGGTGAGAAAGGGGCTCTGACTAGTGACCATTGCTGCATGAAGCAGATCGCCCCACGTGATCCCCTGGTGATGAGGAAGGGACCAGAACGGGGCTGTCTGGTAGCAGTGGCTGGATTTTGCCCAGCTGAGTGAGGAAAACCAGTGAAAAGGGCAAAGCCATGACTAGGAAGCTGCCACCCAGTCAATCTTCCCACAAGGGCACTTCCCCAGGCTTTCCTGGCATGCTTGTCTAGCCATAAAGCTCTTTCTTCAAATGATAACTAGTTCTCGAGGTTGGATGATCCATAAAGGATCAGTCCTTATGCTGTGTGCCTCTCCCCTGCCTCCTTGTTTCCTCTCTATGGAGAGAGGCACAACAGGGTGCCAAAGAACAAAGACTCAAGTCCTGTCCCCATGGCACAACAAGGCACAGCCCGGATGTATGAACGAACGACTGGAGAGAACGCATGATCAGACATGACCAGCAGCCCTGTTCCCAAAACACACACACACACACACACACACACACACACTGGGGAGGGATGCTGGTAAGGAAGAGTGAGCGAGAAGCTTGCGTTACTTCGAGTTCCCAAGAAACCCCCCACCAGTGGAGTAGGAGAGTGGGAAAGGGATGTATTCATGGGAGAAAAATGCTTGAACTCCTCAAATTCTGATGGCTTGAAAGTAGAACAGAACATTGTCCTCCAGGCTGCCTGATGTCCCAGGAGAGCAGCAGCCCAGAGCCTCCTCCATGGCTTGGCAAGTGCTGCCTGGGCATGTGCCAGAGTGGGCTTAAGATGGCCAGACCTCTGAGGCAGGGCGAGGTGGGGTACACTGTGTGTCCCCGACTGGTGCAGCCCTGAGGGCCAAGGTGCCCTGCTTGGCTGATTCTTTGCCTGGAAGTTGACTCCCATGAACTGGTCTGAGCTTGGACATTGGAAATTGAGGCACAAGCCTGTTAAGCTGGGGACAAGAGGCTCTCCCAAGCACTTGGGTCATTTAGGGTCCCCAGATCCTGGGAGACCTTGGGAGCTGCCTGGAGCCCAGTAACAGTCAACATGGAGTTCTAAGCCTGGTGGATTTAGGGATTGGAGTAGCAATTAACCAGGGGTCAGAGTTTATGGGTGAAAAGGCAAATCTGCTTAGGTATCCAAATGCCTTCTCTGCACCAGGTGCTGAAGGACAAGCCGAGGCGTGGCCCCCAGCCCTTGACACTTTATTGTCCACAGTCACTGCAAACCCTTGACAGTTTGAGAGATCTGAAGCCACATCTCTGTTTCTGGATCAACTGTCTGAGTCGTGGGCAGGATCAGAACTTCAAACAGCTCCTTGTCCCCATCCGCATCTGCATCCAAGAGCTCTCTGCTCAGCAACGCTACCTCCAGGCTGGGTGGAACTGCGGATTGCCAAGTGTCAGGAGGTAAATAAAAGAAATCCAATCAAATCAAATAACACAGGGGCAAAGGAAGACTTAGAAGGGAGTATAGGAATTTTGTAGGAACACAGTTGGGCTCTGGGAAGACAAGGCTTGGGATCCACAGGCCAACATGGGCCTGCTCAGTCTTCCTGGAACATATATTTCTGGGGTTCCTGTTACAATTGTAGGTGCTGAGGCAATAGCCAGAGAACAAAACAGACAAGGCACTGTCCCTTTAGGAGTTTAAATTCTAGGGGAACAAAATGACAATAATATGCAAATAACCCATGTAACTTCTGCTTGTATGGGGCGGGTGTGGGGGTGGGTGGCAAGCTGTGAGGATTCTGTGGCAGAACAGTGGTACAAGTGCCAGAGATGAGGTTAGGAGGGGAGATTTTGCCAGGCAGCCAGAAGAAGCAGCCCTTTCCCTAGGGGTCTCAGCTGGGAGGGCTCCTGGAAAGGTATAGCCAGAGCAGGTGAGCCGTGGATGAGAGGTGAGGAGGGCAGGGCTGGATCTCAAAGGGGCTTGCCAGCCAGCATGAAAAGCTAGCCTGATTCTAAGGCCAATGGAGGGCACCAGATGGTTTTAAGGAAGGGAGTGGCGGGATTGGATTCATGTTTTATAAAGATCACCCCAGCTTCTGCATGGGGAATGAAAGGGCCAGGCCTTAGCCCAGACCCTCCTCAGTGCAGCTGGGCTCTCTTGCTCAGAATAGGAGTTACATCTGAATTGCCATCAAAGTCTTGTCTTTTATCTATCTTGTCTTAGCTGCTAAAGATACCATAGTTTCCCTCTGTCCAAAAAACTACACTAGATTGTCTATAAGTCGTTTTTACCGGGTCCCTGATTCAGTACTAATGCAAAATACAAGCAGCAAGGCTCATTTTTCTGTTAAGATGTAAAAAGCTTACTGGAAGTACATCCTTTAGTCCTAAGCATATAAGTCACTATTAAAATGCCTCTTGCAACCAGGCACCGTGATGCACACCTATAATCCCAGAGACTCGGGAGGGTAAAGCAGGAGGATTGCAAGTTTGAGGCCAGAGGCAGCCAACTTGGCAAGACCCAGTCTCAAAAATAAAAATAAATAAAAATGTTAAAAGGTGCTGTGGGTGCAGCTCAGTGGTAGAGCGCTTACCTACCATTCCTCGTGACCAATTTTATCCTTGAGTTTCCACAAAATAACCCCACTTGCTGCCTGGTCCTTTGATCCTGCCCCTAGGGATGGAAAGTTTTACTTCCTTCCATAATCCACTAGAACTAGGTATGATGTGTGAATGGCATAGAGATGAAATGAATGCCCTGTCTGCAGGAGATCGAGTCAGGGAATCAGAAAAGCAAACACACAGAGCAAGTGTGGTGGGACCATTGGGAGGAGACATGTAGAAGGCAGTGACATGTGGGTACATGTGAAGAGACCTGTGAAGGAAGGTCATTGTAACACTGTTTATACAGTAAGCAGCAAAGAGACTCATCATTAGGGAAATGGACAGGCTGCCTGTGGTATATGTTATGTGACAAAATGCTCTGTATCATTCAAAATGAGCAAAGGAGATCCACAGGCATCAATACTGGGAAAGCACAATATTTGGTGGAAAAAGCTGCAGACAGATATACATAGAGTCATGAGAATTTAATAAAACAAAATAATTCCATATTTCATTGCAAACACAGGTTTCTGTCATCGAGGTATAAATGTGGTGTGGACATGTGCACTGAATTCAGAACAGTGGTTTCCCTTGGGGAGAAAAGAAGAGCACAGAGTGGGGAGGGCAAGGTATGTAACGGTATTTGGAACGTGTTATTTCTATAAATATGAAGCAAGTGTTCCAGGATGCCAGGACTGCGTGATGGGTCTATGAATTTTCTCTCATTGTTCTCTGTATTTTTATATGTACTTAAGATATATATGAATGTGGGTCTCCAGTTCAGAGAGAAGCCCAGGACTATAACAGTGAAGTCAGACCACCTTCGCAAGCTCAAGCAAAGCAGCATGTCAAGGCTGTGACACTGGGGGTATATATGTTATATATACACACAGAAATACATTAAATTCACATCACATATATGCATCCTGAACCTCTCCTTCAATTAAACAATTGTCAAGATTTTACTCTATCATATTTGCTTCTTCTATTCCCTCTTTCTTTCTTTCTTTCTTTCTTTTGTTCTTTCTTTCATTCTTTCCTTTCCTTTTTGATTTTCCAAAGTCATGGAGAAGTAAATCCTGGATCTCATGTCTTTCCAGCCCTACATCCTATAGTATGTATTTCTAAAACAGCCAGACATTGAGAAAGATTTTCTAAGACAAGTTTTATTACAAAGGAACCTCTTTATTTTTTACTTTTTCTTAAGAGTTTGGTCTTGCTAGGTTGCCCAGGCTGCCCCTGAATTCCTGGGCTCAGGTGGTCTCTGGCCTCCTCCCTTTAATGAGATGGGACTATAGGCACGTGCCGCCACTTCTGGCACTGAGAACGATTTTTAAGGAGGGAAGTGTCAGCAGCAGCATTCAATGTTGTAGATGACTTAAGAGAGCTGAGGAGCAAGGACTGTCATGAAATTCTAAAACAGAGCCCATCTGAGGCTGTGAGATGGAAGGAGGAAGGGCCAGCACTGAGGCATTGCTGAATTGGTAGTAGGAGATCATGGGGTACATTTGAGAAAACTAGCTCTGAGAACTGCAGCTTATCACTTTGAGAAGTTTGATGGCAAAAAAAAAAAAAAGAAAGAAAGAAAGAAAAGAAAAGAAAAAAAAGAAAAAGAAAAAAGAAAAAAGAGGAGGATGGCATTTGAGTGGCATTGGTGTGACAGAAATATTTTTAGGATGGAGAAAGATCACTATTTGGAGGCTCAGATGATACATATCAGAGGGGCAGGAGTGAATGAGAGAAAAACAGTGGCTAATTCTCCAATAAGCAGAAATGAGGTTCCTCACACATCTAGAGGTGGAAAGAAAGGGAGCTGACGTTCTTGGAGAAACAGTTTGCAGGAGGCTTTGGGACTCCTCCTCATGGGCAAAGAGCAGGATTGTGATGGTACTGTGATTTATTGACTACCGGCTGCAGGGCCTTATCAACACACCTGACAGCTTAGGAAAGTGGACTTGGAGATGTTAGCAAATAGCAGAATTGTTTTCATGGCAGAGTCCTCCCCCCACCCCTGAGGACCTGCTGTCCCTAAACTGCAGGAGTCACTGGAGAGACCAGTCTTCAGGAGAGTGCAGGTTTCTCTACCATCTCTCAGAGACAGTTGACTGGATTGGCTCATGTGTGTAAGGTACCTGGATTCCTGAGCAGGGAAGGGGTGGAAAGTTGGGGATTCAGTAACCTAGGAATATCCTTCCATTGTCTCTGGAGGTCCTGACCCTATTTGTACTCTCACCTTTCTTCCCTGAGCACTTCTCTAGGGTACATTCCTCTTTGTCCCCAGGACAAACCTTCCTCTTTGCCCAGCAGAATCATATCCCCATTAACTTGCTGCAGATCCACTTGAAAGCCTTTTAGAAGAAAGAAGGAATGACAGCCCCACTGAGTTCCATGGTGATGTTGCCCCTTTGGGAAAGGTGTTACAGAATACACAGGTGTGATCAGGGATGAGGAGGTGAGTGGACTGAGATCCACAAGTCATACATACCAGCTTCAAGAAATGTTTTTGCCTGGCCAGTATGTGAGTGAGTAGGACTTAATCCTGCAGGTGTTAAGGGGGATTCATTTATCCTGCTCAGCACAACAGAGGGAACGAAGCACTGGGTTTGGGAGTGAAACAGGCAGACCTGAGTTTGGATGTCTTGGGTGAGTCACTCAGCTTCCCAGAACCTCAGGATAAAATAGGAATGCTATATGAGGATGGTGCCTATGATCACTTAGAAGGTAGAGGAGGGAAGGAGAGGAAGGGGAATGAGCTGTCAGTGGACTCTTGCTGAATTTAATTGGAATGGGAAAGAGTGTGATGTGATCCCCGGAAGAAAATCACCAAGAGGAAAGAAATCTAAGGTGCATGACTGAAAAGATCAAACTTAAAGATTCCTTGGGTGCCTAACCTGAAGTCACTGCCCGGGGCTCTTGGCCAATGGTACCTGAGAGAGCTATCCCCAGCCTGGGATGCACACCCGAGGATGAAGGGCTGCACTTGTCCCCTGTTCAGATGGCCAGAAATGCCCAATCTGCATCAAGGCTTTGTTCCACATGACTTCTACCTCTGAATGTATTCAGCCAGGAAATAAATCCTTGGTAACTACCACTAGGTCTGCAGCTGTACCACTGTGGCGTCCGATCCCGTCAGATTTTGGAAGCTAAGCAGGGTGGGGCCTGGTGAGTACTTGGATGGGAGACCACCTGGGAACACCAAGTGCTGTGGGCTTGGGAGACAGACCTGGCAACCCACTCCCAAAACAATTAGCCACTGAAAACTCTATGAATAGCAGGGAAGCACTGACAATAGTGTTTCACCTATTTTACATAAGGTTGCTATGAGTTGGACACCAACTTGATGGCACCTAACAACAACAACAGCAAAACAACAACAACAATAACAAGTACCATGAATTAAACCTTAAGTATATACTCTGCAACATTGTATGTATATATAAACCCTTTACATGCCAAGTTCTCTTTAATTCTCATCCAGCCCACTCTTAGAATCCTGTTGTTCCAGCTAGTTCACAAAGAAAGAACTGAGACAAGATCACAAAGCAGTTCACTGGGAAACTAGGGAGGCTTCACCCTCAAGGTCTCCTGCTGTCAGGCCCTGGAAGGTTCCCGTGGGCATGTGTTTTTTAAGTTTTGCAAAGCTGTTGTATTTGCAATTGGTTAGGATCACTTTCACTTTCCATGCTGATGTCCCCACCAGTGCACACATATTCCCGTGTGTCAAGTGACATCAGATGACCACAGTGATTGGGGGGGCGAATTTGAATTGTCTGTATATTCAGTTTGGATCAAATGAAATATGTTTATGTGACTTTTCGTCACTTCTGTGTTTGGTTCACACTAACTCTGGGTCAGAAGGACTCCCAGCATTACTCATGCTGCCACCTCTCCAACGCACCCAATGCCATGGCTGCATCTTCAGGAGGTGTTTTGGTAGTGGAGGAAACACAGATCTGAAGCATATGGAGCTTGAAGCTGCTCTGTGGGAAATCCTTCCAGTTCCCAGACAAGCAAAATTGATGAGTTGATTCTCACTGCCTTTCCTGTGGGGAACATAATTAATAACGTGGCCTATCCGATTTTAAGCACGTTGTACTTCGTTTTCACTGTTGATGGCAATTGCAAGAAATACAATTCATTGTGGTTGCTGTATTTTTAGGCCCCCAATCAATAGTAGGACCAAATACAGTGAGTATGTCTTTCTGTAAAGTTGCTGTTGTATGTATTCCAACTGTCAGTGACCAAAACATTTACATTTCCAACAACCATGCTAGAGGAAGACTGAATTTTGTCTTTTATAAAATTGACCTATGAAGAGGTAATCAGAGCCAAAATATAGGGTAAAAGAATTACAAAACTGTATTAGTTACCAAAAACACAAAGCTGTTTTTCTGGATTATTTGGTGTTTGTGATATTTGTCATCTCTTTAATACTTATAATTTACAGTGACATTTTTATATTCTGAAGCATCATCTTTGTATCTAATTTTCTACGTGTAATTTTCTATTGTTTTCTCCTTTAGGAGAAAAACACAAAATTGTATAAGCTTTATGTCCCACCAATTCTATATCTATTCTTGATGCAGTAGTTAAGTAACAGGTGAATTCACCAACCATCAAGTGGCCTAGTGAGGATTTGAAGGTAGAATCCATGGGGTGGCCTGGCCAGGGTATCTTCGGACTCTAACACACTGCTTCACTGTGGTAGACTCTGACCCAGCAGATATGGTTGACCCAGGTGGTGTGACTCTGCTATTGAGTGGATCACACTCTGAAGGACCAGCTTCTCTAAGCTAATGTACCCGGTGGTTAGCTCTTATGTAGTGCTATTTATCATTGCAATTGTTTCCTTATGAATGGAGCCCATCTCACTTACAGTCTGAATTCCCCTCTCTCCAACCCTGGAGGTGTGCATGCATTGAGAAGTTTTGTGAACAGCTTCTGCATTACCCAGCTTCCCTCCTGCAGTTCATGGAACTCCTCCCCCTGACTGAGTAGTTTCCCTAGACCAGTACTAAGCCCTCAACTCAAGCCCTCTGTAGCAAGTGGTCATGCTCCCATTTTGCAGACAACTACATTGCTATTCATGGAGGTTGTGTGACTTGCCCAAGACAGCAGGGCCAGGTGCTGAACTCACAGCTCTGGCCACCCCCTTACCTGGTGGTGGGTGTGCCAAGTGGGGAATCCCAGGAGTCAACCTCAGATGCCCAAGAAGAATGTCCTCTCCAGCCCCCTGCACCTCAGGTGCCAGCATGCACCCCCCTCCTCCCTGAGGTCCTCTCCACCCTGAGATTGGCCTGTGATGCCCCAGGCAGCCTCAAGACCTGCAAGCAGGAGGGCCTGGTGTTTGCAATGGGACAAATGGGGCAAATGGCTAGGCTCTATTTGCCTGGCTTTCTCCACCTTGGGGCTAGAGCTTCTTAGCCTAACCCAGTGTCAGTTTCCATGTGCAGTAAGAGGACTTAACACCAGCCACCACAGAGTTACTTGGGGATTAAACGAGGCGTTAAAAAACAAGTTATACAACAGACTCTGAGTGTGCTGACCCGGCCCCCAAGGAGCTGATCATTGTTCTAGGGCTGAACTGACCTTGGGAATGAAGCAACTACTTCTTGCAGCATGGGCTCCTGGTCCTTTTTCTCCATATGTGTGAGGAAGACACGGGAGCATCTGGAAATATCTCAGAACCTGCTGGGGGCTGAGCAGAGGCTAAGGGTTTAGGGCAGCTAGTTGTTTCCTGGCAGATGTTAGCTTTGCCTGTCTGTCTCTCAGCATGTTTGCAGCTTTGCAGCAAACAGTTTGCAGCTGATAGCCTCTGGCATTCTCTTCCTGCCTCTGTTGTCCCAAATGCACCAAAAATCCTGGCAGCGCTGGCTCCATTACCATAGGCCACCTGATAACAATATGCTGCAGTGACTTTGTCATCTTTGGAGCTTGTGTGGCAGGATTTTTTCCAAGAGGCTTCAGAGATTTGTCCTGTGGACACATTTTCCAAGAGGAAATGCTAAGGCCTGGGGGTAGGCGGTGTTTCCCAGCTGTTGGAATCCTCTGGAGGTTTCCCAGTCACTAGCATCTCCAGGACAGGCGCCATAAGAGCTGAAGGTCCTGGCCCAGGCTCTGCAGGGTCCCACGTCTGTCCTTTTGGCAGGCTGGCTTGGTTTGAATTATGTCATGCTGCCCCTGCAAAGCAATTGCAAAGCCAGAAAAATGGAAAGGTGTGACCTGCTCACCAGGGAACAATTCGCTAAGCACATGCTGCCAGTGGCTTAAAGAGCAGGGAGACAATATAATTACAGTCATTCCAAGGGGCTCATTCTGCAGCATTGCCCCTTGGGGAGCACCCATCCCATTTCTTTGGTGCTAATCCATTAAAAAAAAAAACCCTACTGATAAATTTTGAAAAATCATAGGTAAAAAGCAAACTGCTTCCATTAGCTCCCTGGTTATTTGTTTAGGTTGTATCCCATTAGAATTAGTTTTGCAATGAATTGAAGCCTCTGATGGTGCCCTTTGGGGTGAGGCATCCAAAAGTGGAGAGAGGAACTTTCATTCTAAAGCAAATGACTTCAGCTGTATTCTGCGTGCAGCATGAGCTACCAGACAGGAAAGGCACAGGCAGCCCTGAGAATGCAAAAAGCCCACTCATTTCTTTCTTAATTTGGTGTCTGAGTTAACAGGCTTCACCTGGAAAGAGGAGGAGAGGAAGTTGTAGAGTCCTTTTGTTGGAAAGCTTTGTTTAGTGGACATCTGTTAGGGCTGAATATCCGCAGAGCCCTGGGCTCACAAGAGCAAATTCTATAGCTCTGAAATCCCTTCTAACGTTCATTTCCATTGGTCAGGTTTCATAGATTCCAAAGCATTTCTTCTGCTTCATTCATTCCTTATGCTTCCTGTATTCTTCTGCTTCATTTTTTCCTGTATTCATTTAATGTGAACTACATGCCAGGGCTGTGCTGGACACTGGGACACTGTCCTTGTCCTTGAGTTGCTCACAAACCCATGGCAGGGATGGGCAGAGACAGCTCTGGGGAAAACCCAGGGCCAGGCACATGCAGCTGCCCCCTTTTGGCCCTGGGGGATGGAGAGGCTTGGATAGTCCTGGAGAAGTAGGTTGGAGAGGCCTGGAGGGTAACTTTGAAGAAAAAAAAAGATGTCTGAAGAGCATTTTTGAAAAGCAGAGCCACATTATATAAACCCTCTCTTCAAGCTCCAGGCAGCCTTCACTAAGACATCCCTTTCCCAGGAATGCCTTGTGGCTGGCAGCTTAGGGGAGGCACCCTGGATGTGCTGACCATGGCACAGACACCCCAAGCCTGCTGTGGGAGGCTGTGCCCCTGAGGACACAGGGAAGGCTCGCTGCTGAGCAGCCTCTCTTGAGGCTGAGCCAAGAGGATCACA
>VMDO01014751.1:0-53496 GCA_007922755.1 Pedetes capensis | reverse complement strand
ACCAAAAAAAAAAAAAAAACAAAAACCAATTACATAAAATTAGATAGACAGTGTCCTTTTCCTTACATGTTAACATGTGTAGAATTCATGGTTTCTTTCTAGGCAGTTATATGATTGTTCTGTGTATAATGCATAGAACACCTTTAATATTTATCCATCATTATCATGGAGATGAGTATTATTATATCATTACTATAGGAAATTATCTGACCAGTTGCCTTCTGTACTTCCATTTGCTCATGAGTAGGGCATAGAATGAATTACTTGTACAATTTGCTTGTGTGAGTAGAGTCTTTTCCTTCTGATGGGATCACTCATGTAGCTGCAATGGTACACAGTTGCCTGGTTCATTCTGACACACTAGACATGAAGTGCTAAACAGAATTATAGAAGTACCTACAATCCTTTGTACCCTGTGCACCCAAAGCACAGTCGTGAGTAAGTGGCTATATGTCCCCAGGGCTTCCTTTGACTAATCTATGGCTTGATAGTATATCCACACTTACTTCTCTCAGTGATTCCATCATTAGCTTAGGAAAAGAATGTGCTATGTGATAGCTTGACTACCTCAGGCGAAGATATAAAGCAGAAAACAAGCAAACAAACAAATGCACTTCAATTGGTAGGTGTAAATCTTATCAAGATTCTGTTGGTTGCATCTGGTTTGCTGTAGGGTGTTCAGTTTAGAAGGAAAAGTTGCTTTTCAATCACCTATCAAATGCAGGAATGAAATTACTCTGAAGAATTTTTTCTTCGTGTCTTTTTCTTGCATGTAATATTCGTTTAAAAAAAACCTTTCATTTAAAAACTGAATAACATCTTGTCACACATATTGCATTTCTTAGCTGCAATTTCCAAAAGTATGAGTTCCATAAGGATTATCCCCAGAAAGAGACAATAATTTGCAACAAATTAGCTTAAATATAGTTTGAAAAATACGATTTTGAGTCATTACCTCCTTTTTCATTGCCTCACATGCAGAATGAAATTTTAAAAGCATCTCTCACTCATGAGGCCTGCGATTGCAGTTTGAAGTCCCTCTTTAGAGCATTATCTTGATTAAAGCCCCTCATGCCAGCATAGCTACCAATCACTTCATAGCAAAATTCATTAGCTCTAAGATTCTTGGCTGCTTATCGTGAAGTCATTTTCCAAGTAGAATTTAAGTTTTTATTTAAATTGAGTTTTCTTAAGATATAAACATTATCACATACATAAGGCGATAGAACCATAAGGAAAAAAGTTTTCCCAGTTATAAAACCTAGAGATGCATTAAAATTAACATGAAAACTGGAAAAGATGTTCATCACTTAACGTTCTGCCATTTTCAAGTATTGTGACATGGGGCAAGTTAGTTATCCTCTCTGTCTTTCAAGTGTTTTTGATAAAATGTAAGTACACTAATGTTAAAATCTAACATATAAAAGTTATTATATAAATAATACCATATAATTATAATATGGAGAGTATCAGTGGTGCCTCAGACTTGAACTGCTGCACAAGAAATATAACCTCCCTAGCTAAATGGAGTCTGTAAAGTGTACAGTCATGCTTTCACCCAATGCATGGTTAACAAATGGCCATTGTGTTCTGAATTTTGCTTCTTGTTGTTGTTAAGTGCTATTGAGTACTATCTGTCTCAAAGTGACCACATGTACAATGAACAAAACAGAACTCCCCAACATTGTGCCATGCCCAGCAGTATGTCAGTGCTTCTCTGCTATTCATAGGGTGTTCAATGGCTGATTGTTTGGGGGCTGCCCAGTCTTTCTCCTAGGCCACCAGCAACCAGTACTCTGAGGCAGTCTCCCATCCAATTACTAACTGGATCCCAGTTTGCTTAGCTTCTCAGATCTGTAAAAATCAAATGCCCATTTGTTATGGCTGAAGGTAAATAGCCTGCAGCCATAGCCCTGTGGAATCCGATCCCATCAGATCTCGGAAGCTAAGCAGGGTTGGGCCTGGTTAGTACTTGGATGGGAGACCGCCTGGGAACACCAGATGCTGTAGGCTTGGGAGAAGGACCTGGCAACGCCCTCCCAAAAATCAATCTGCCATTGAAAACCCTATGAACAGCAGAGAAGCACTGGCAATAGTGTTTCCCCTGTTGTACAGAGGGTCACTGTGAGTCGGATACCGACTCGATGGCACCTAACAACAGCAACAACGAAGGTAAATATTGCTTATGTCTGTACAATGTGCAACTATATGTTGTTATTGTTGTTATGTGCCATTGAGTCAAATCTGTCTCAGTCTGGAAGCTCAAGTGAAACCTGTCTACCACTGGTGACCCCATCAGTATTTAAAATACCAGTGACATAGCGTACACCGTCACAGCAACATGCAAGCTCCCCCACAGAACAATAGATGACAGACATGTGGGGGAAGATTATACTTTAGGAAACTTGGGGGAAAAAAAAAAGAACAAGGTAAATTCAAATCAAGGAGAACCCTGGTTGGAGAAGCCAACCCTGGTTGTGTTCAAAGATCTGACAGGATCGGATGTCATAGCTGTATGCCTCTTCAAACACATAATGATGATTAAATATGTGAAAGTTGGTATAATCTTTTATAAGTCTAAAGAAGAAATATAATCCTATCAAATGATATAGAAATTGCATTTAATAAAATACAATATTTATTTAGGATAAAACTCTGAGCGAGTAGTGAAAAAAAAGTATTATTGTGTATATAAAAGTCACCCACAGAATGCTACAGCTGATATCACACTCAAGGGGTGAAGGCTTTAGCCTAGAATTGGGTGTAAAGCAAGAATGGTCACATTCATTATGCCCATTTAACATTGTATTGGAAGTCTTACCCAGTGTAATGGAGGAAGGAAAGGAAAAAAAAAAAAAGCTTAAGAGTTTGCAAAGAAAGAAATAATTTCATCCTTATTCAAAAATATTATGATTAGCATGCAGAAAATCAAATCAAATAGAACTAAAAAAACTCTAATTCAAATTGTTCTTGTAGGAAATAATGTTAACAAAAAAGTCAATTATATTTCAATTATATTTCAATGTAAATAGAAACACAAATTTTATTCTACTGTGTTGAATGATGGTTGAACCCATGACTATTTCCATGTTAGTTAAGCACGCTACTACTGAGGAGTTGGGGTTTAGCTCAGTTGACAGAGCGTTGCTCTTTACTCTTTGAGGACTCAGACTCAACCCCCATGATTACAAAAATGTGAGAAGGACATGGCAGTCCACTCCTGAAACTATTTGTCATTGAAAACTCGATAAGGGTTGCTACGACTCAGATGTTTTTCCATGGCACCTATCAACAACAATTACCACTAAGCCATACCACCATTCAAAGAAACAGAATTTTTAAAATAATATTTCAAATAGCTGAAATATAAATAATAAGGTAAAATATAAGAAAATATGTATAGAATCAGTATACTGGAAAGTATAACAACCAGTAAAGAAACTAAAGAGCATCTAAGTATATGGGAAAATATACTACATTTCCTTGGATGTTTTAACATAGTAAAGATATCAATTCAACCTAAATTGATTTTTGAATTAATATTTGTGGCTAATATAGTATTGATGTACAAATAAATGTTAATCTCCCATTTTATTTGCATGTTCTATTAGCAAAGAAAATAAACCCTGTGGGCTGTACATACCATCTGCACTTCTTTGTTCTTAGACTTCCAGGAGACCAATTGTATAATCTGGAAGAGTACTGCTGGGTGTGGAGAGAGAAACACCAGAATGCTGATCCTATGCTGCATTCCTGCAATTTCCTTTCTGTCTTGTTGAGTGCTTGATAAGATATTACACTGAAATTACTACACATTCCTTAGGATGATCCGTTTTAAATGGTTTTCTATGATGATGCTGTTTCTTTGTGCTCCTTCAGGCTGACATGTGATCAGAACCCATCTTGGGAATAGGGCACAGAGGAGTTAATCAAAACACATACTAAATGAATGATTCATTCATGGGTGCCTAATATTGCATACATTGCATACTAATGTCAAAACATTCCATTCAAAGAAATATCTCTGCAATGATTCAGAAGACTACTTGGAATTTAGAAGCATTCATGAGGATATTCTAATTCTACTATGAGTAATTAATGGTCAGGTTTTGTTAAGTATTTGTTATTGCCTTCTAATTTATACTCTCTCACACAATCATCAAAAGACATACTCTAAAACCCGAAGATTTTAATTATCACTCTTTTTAATCAGTGAAGTGATCCAATGAAGACTGATGAGTTCATCTAGAGTTGTATATGAGATCATTTCACCTTTATTTCTGTTTTGATGCACCTCATCTCTTTTTGAAGCAGCCTGTGACATTCAATAAAGGAAATATCACTCAAACAAACATGCAGTTCTAAAGATATTGGAGTTAGGGAATATTTTTTAATATCTTAGGAAATAGAAAATCTGACATTTATCCTTACAGTATTGTTATGTGTAAAATATTTACATATATATCAATTACCATATTTTCTATATAATAAATACATGAAATTTCCTCTCTTATATACTTCAAATCTACTGAAGAAGAAAACAGTGTCTGGAAAGGTCCTGAAATAAATATGGCTTCTGAAAGCACATGTTGAAATAATATTTTGTTGTACTATAAAATGAATCTTTCTTTTTTTTTTAACAGTTCTAGGAATGAAGAAAAATGCCTCACATAGGCTAAATAATTAACACTGAGCTAAACTTCTAGTCCAAAATTTATCTCTTTATTTGCTTGTACTAATAGCACAAAATATTGAGTTTCATTATGATATAAAATGCATCTTAATTCATGATTGAACTTTCTTTTCACATAATATATATGGTTTATTTTCTTGTGATCTAAAATCACTACATATACTTTACTTATTTTTGAAATAAAGTTTCCCAATATTTTAACCACATTTGATATCTATCTGTATAACTTTTCCACAACCCACTTTTCATCAACTTTCCAATCACGTTCATTCAAAGTCTCTCTCTGACATTCAATTCAACTCTTGGCTGCACTCACTAAAATACTTGTATACACTTGTACCTTTGGTCATTTCTCCTTTCAAGTAAACCAAATAATCAGATTCATGTCTTAAGGTTCCTTTCGTTAGAAGCCTTTTTCTTCAAATTTTTGTTTCAGGAATGTTGTAGATGGGGGATTTAGTACTGCAGTTGCCAAATTTTGAATGTTGCCTGCATGCCATGCAGAACTATCTTTACATCATGCCTGATTTTGCTCTTTCTCATCCAAGTGGTCATAGAGAACTCCTGAAGCCTCATTTGTGGGACAGGTGAGAAAAGTGATGTAGCAGAAGTGGAAACGTGTGCATTTGGGCTACTATCTCATGAAATATATTTTAAACTTCTAAGCTTATGATGTCTCATTTCACATACGCCACTTCTATTTTCCCATTTATTGGTAAATGTAGGTGGGGTACGAGTAATACAGTCCTTTTTTTCCATTATGCCACTATTATATCACTTTTGGTTACAATTTCAACAACTTACAAAGTTTATGGAACATTTTGACCATTAGAAAACTTGTATGCATATATGGGTCCCTGGTTTTCCCACATACTCATGAAGCTGCATCATTTATATTGAAATTATCCTCTTCCCATTTATCCCTTTACATTGTTTCTTCTCCCCTTCCCACCTTTCACAACCTTCGCTTCTCTTTGCAAATCCTTCTCCTCTTTCTTCTTACTCTTTATATTTTCCCTTCTTCACTAAATTGAAGTGTGCATTTTTATATGTTTACTTAAGTATAAGATTTTTGTGTTCCATTAACTGAGATTTAGCTTCCACATATGAGTGAGAACATAAGGTATTAATCTTTTTGAACCTAGGTTCATTCACTTACAATGATATTCTCCAGTTCCATCTATTTTGCTGCAAATGACATTATTTCATTCTGTTATTGCTGAATAATATTCCATTGTGCATATGTACCATAATTTTTCAAATCCATTATTCTGTTGATGGGCATCTTAGTTGGTTCTATGTCCTTGCTATTATAAAGAGCACTGCATTAAATATGGAGATGCAAGCATCTCTGTGATATGATGACTTGGCTCCCTTTGGGTATGTTCCCAGAATTGGCATAGTTGTGTTGTATGGCAGTCCTATTTTTAGTTTTCTGAGGTATGTATACATTGATTTCCAATGTAGTTGAACTTACAGTCCCACCAGCACTGTAAAAGTGTTCCATTTTCTCCATACCCATGCCAACATTTGCTCATGCTTTGTTGATCTTGTTTTATTGATCTTTCATTAATTCATTAATTCAAAGAACTAATGAAGGAGCCAGTTTTTTTGAAAAGATAAACAAGGTTTGTCAACCTCTGACTAATTTAAACAAAGAAGACAAAAAAGAGAAGAAAAACGAGAGAGAGAGAGAGAGAGAGAGAGAGAGAGAGCGCCCCAATTAATAAAATAACAGATGAAAGAGGAGTGGGTACTGGAGTTAGGTGAAACCTCACTTCTACCTGATAAAGGAATACTGCTGTACACACTCAAATTTATGGCTATTATAGTTCATGATTCTTGGGTTGAAAGGTAACTTAGTGCCCCAAGTTTAACTGTTTGGCCTCAAATAAGGCCTAGAAGAAAGTCTAAAGACATTTTTCAAAAGATAAGTAGTTATTCAGAGAGAAAGATATTGTTTTTCCACAAACTTCCAATGTTGTGCTGGGATTCATATATAGGGGTTGGCCAAAGATGTCAAACAGTATCTCTGCCTGCCACTGACATTTCATGCCCCATTATGTCAGCTAACTTATGTGTGGCAGTGATAAATTCAGTGAACTTTTAAAAGAGGCTTCTCTTGTTCTAGTCTTCCCTCAAAACAAGCAGGTTTTAGGATCTCTTAGTAAATGAGCCAGAATTAACACAATCCAAATTAGAAATATGTTCCTTGTACAATCTAAAGAGCCTCACTAGAGGGTATGTTCCATTTCTCTTGTTAAGAGGAACTGATGCCACATTTTATACTTCCTCTTAGAAGAGATATCGTAGCATGGCCCACATCTCTGGGATCCTAGAAATTTCACCAAAGTGAAAGTCCCCTGAGCTTTAACTTCCTATCTCCTGTGAAACAAATATCTTACAAATACATCTAGAGTAGCAGTAGGAGCAATCAACCTAAAATCACTTATATAATGGACCAATGTGATGTTTTATGAAAAAGAAAGCCAATCACGTTCCATATAGATGAAATTCTGAAACAGAGTTGGAAAGTTGATATTTATATATTCCTGAGTAGGATAGTAGGTAGGTGCCTTCACGTCATGTCTGATTCATAGCCACCCTTATAGGGCTTTCAATGGCTGATTGTTTGGGGATTGCTTTTGGAGTGGCTTGCCCCATCTTTTCCCCATTTTTGCAGTGCTGGGAATTGAAACTGAGACCTCAGAGACTGCAGAGGGGCACTCTACCACCTGAGATAAATCCCAGCCCCCTGAGTACGGTAGGAAATTTATATTACTAGCCTTAACTACAGTTAACTAACTACAGTTAAAAGTTAACTGCAGTTAACTACAATTAACTAACTACAGTTAAAAGAAATCTGTTTCTGTTAACTTTAACTTATGACTATTCAGAAAAGAAATTGCTAGTTCAATAGCTGACCATGGGTACAAGAGGATGTGCCAACCTATTTACTTCTTTGAATCCCCTTGTATCTCTGATAGCATGGGTGGGCCATGGTTTATTATTCCCATTTTGCTAATTGCTGCCTTTTAGCATGTTTAATTCACTTATATTTAAGGTAATTACTGATAAAATAGGAACTATGCCTGCCATTTTACTAATTGTTATAAATAGGTCTCTTGTCTATCTTTGTTTCTTTTCCACCATTAGTGTTTTCTTTCAGTCAAATATGGTAAATATTTTCAGTGTGTCATTTTCATTCAGTTGTGATTTCTTTTACTCTTTACTTCCAGAGTTTTTTTTCCTTGGTAGTTTCCCTGTGGATTGCAATTAAAATTTTCATTTACAATAACCTAGATCAGATAAACACCAATTTATTTTCAATACTGTAAAACATTACCCTTATATACTTCTACTGTCCCTTCAAGATATTATAATGTATATTGCACCTCTATGCATTGTTTGCCTCTTAAGACAAACTTATAATCATTATTCTGTAATATTCTTTAAAAATTATATTGGAGAACATGAAGAGTTGAAATAACACTTATAATTGAGGTTATCTTTTATTATGACTACATAATTAATTGGTATCCTTTATTTACTCATGTGAGAATGAGTTATTATCTATGGTGCTTTCACTTTAGTATAAATGTCATTCTTAATATTTTTTGTAGGGCAGGCCTACTACAACAACTTCTTAGCTTGTGTTTATAGGTCAGTGTTTTAATTTCATTATATACATTTTGCCTGCAGCTGTAGCCCTGTGGCATCCAATCCAGTCAGATCTCGGAAGCTAAGCAGGGTTGGCCCTGGTTAGTACTTGGATGGGAGACCGCCAGGGAACACCAGATACTGTAGGCTGGGAGAAGGACCTGGCAACCCCCTCCCAAAAATCAACCTGCCATTGAAAACCCTATGGACAGCAGAGAAGCACTGACAATAGTGTTTCACGTGGTGTATACAGGGTTGCTATGAGTTGGATACCCACTCCACAGCACCTAACAACAACAACAACATATACATTTTGGCTAGATGTAAGTTTCTTGATTGACATTTATTTTTCCATACATTCACCATATGATCTCATGGTCTTGTTGGCTCCATGGTTTTCATAAGAATTTAGCTATTAATATTAATGAAAATTTCATGAATATGTTGAATCAATTCTGTGTAGTTTCAGGATTTTCTCTTTGGTTTTCCACCATTCTATTATGAAGTGTCTAGATATGGATTTTTAAAATTTAAACTAGAGATCATTGAACTTGTTGATGTTAAATTAATTACTTCATCAGTTTTGAGAAATGTTATGTAATAATTTCTTCAAATACTCTTTTTGTTGTTTTATTGGTTTCCTCTCCTTCTGGTACTCCCACCAAATCTATGTTAATAAATTTGATGTTGTACCAATGTTCTCTGAGCCTATAAGCAAAGAGACTTCCCTTTAGGAAAATCTGGAAGAAGACTCAGGCAGAAGCAGTCCAGACTAATCAAGGAACAATCAAGAAAATAGCATATCTGAGTCTAGTTGAATTAAAGAAGAATGATGAGAAATCAGAGCCGGCATCATGGATGTAGCACCTCTACAGTGGAAGGTCTAAATCTCAGAACAGCTTCACATTGTTTTTAATGTTCTGCTGTTACCACAATAAAATGATTAATATTTTTTGAACAAGGTCTCTATATTTTCATTCTACTTTGGGTTGCTATACCCAAGAGCTGGTCTTTTGGATGTGGACAAATTTAAATGTATAGACAGTCACTAGAACATGAAGGACCTCTACATTAGGTTTTATTTGAAGGCAAAAGGAAAAATCAACAGAGTATGTTAAACAAGGAAGAGATGTGCTCTGCTTAGTAGGGAGTTATAATGGTTAAGAACATGGATTATAAAGGCAGACAACCTTTACTGCTCTACTACTTAAATGATGTCTACAACTTATTTAAAGTCTCTATGCTTTAGTATCCTCAGGTAAAAATTGAAAAATTAATTCATGTTATCTGATTGTAACAGTTTATCTATCATATCTATGTGTGCATGTATTTTAGGATTGGGTTAATATATAAGATGAGAATAATTACCAAAATGTTGTTGTTGTTGTTGTTGTTGTTGGGTGCCGTCGAGTTGAGTCTGACTCATAGTGACCTTATGTACAGCAGATCGAAACACTTCCTGATTCTGTGCCAGGCACACGATCTTATTTATGTTTAATACCATGGTTGCAGGCACTGTGTCAATCCATCTGGTGGAGGGTTTTCCTCTTTTGCTTTGACCTGCCACTCTCCCAAACATGATATGTTTCTCCAGGGATTGACCTCTCCTGACTACATATCCGAAATATGTAAGAGGCAGTCTGGCCATTCTTGCTTCCAAGGAGCACTCTGGTTGCACTTATTCTAGGACAGATCTGTTGGTTCTTTGGGCAGTCCATGGTATATTCAATAGACGTCTCTAGCACCAGCATTCAAAAGCATCAATTATTTTCCTGTCTTCCTTGATCAATGTCCAGTTTTCACAACCAAAACATTATAAACACTTAATGTTGTTGTTAGGTGCCGTCGAGTTGGTATCCAACTCATAGTGACCCTCATAGGGTTTTCAATGGCAGACTCTTTTGGGATTGCCTTGGGAGTGGATTGCCAGGCCCTTCTCCCATTTTTGCAGTGCTGGGAATTGAACTCGGGACCTCTGAGACTGCAACGCAGTACTCTACCAACTGAGCTAAATCCCAGCCCTTAATATTAATAGCCATATACTATTAGGAATTATTCATAGGATAGTATTAGCTATATGGTGTAATATTGTTTTCTACTGAATAGTAATTGTCTTATATTAGCTACTGTGATTGGTAGCATTACTAAGATATTAGTAATATGTCCCATAAGATTGTCTCCACACATTTAGCTGTATACCAGTGAGAGAAATGAGAGAAGTAGTCAGGAATTTAAGTTATATGTCAAATAGCAGGAAGTCAAACCTTGTTGGGTTTTATAGTCCTTGGTGAGAAGTTTGGACATTACATAATGGAAAAAAAAAAAGAATAAAAAGCCCAGATCTTCTGATTTGGAGTTTGTTCTGTAAATTCCCATTACTTTATTAAAGATTTAACATAGTATCTGGATTCAGAATCCACAAAGAAAAATGAAATTAATTCTTGTTACACATTGAAGTTTTCAAAATAGCAACTTTACTGAATTTAAAGCCATCTTCATTCTAAACTCTTTTAAAAGCACAGAATTGCTTTGGCTAACATAATGTACTTGAGAACTAAATTAATTCTAGGTTCTTTAAAGACCTACTTACTACCAAACTTATTGTTCACTTTGTAGTGTCTTTCACAGTCATTGAAAACATCCAATTTGTTACTTCACACTCACTTCACAGACCATGATGGAAGAGAATTTCTCATTCCTATAAATTGTTTCTGTCTCTGATCTTCCATTTCCTGATCTTAGCTACAGTATTTTTTCCTATACCAAATAGCATCTGGAAGTTCATGCAAAACTTAAAATCCATTGCCAGGGCCTAAAACCCCATATCCTGACATAGGAAATAAAACCACATTTTGAAACAATTTACAATGACATAAAAATAAAGCAACCATTGTCTTTCAAAGGGATCTGTTGCTGTAGAGATCCTTCTACAGTCAACCTGCATGGAAGCCAACTGGATAAATGGTATTACAATAATTATTACTTTGACCAGACATTAGTTATCATGTTCAGTATTTTAATACATCCATACAGGAAGATGAAACAAAGCCAATATCTTGCCAGTTTGGCAATATAGATTGACATGTTGATTGCTATGTAAGAGGTAGGCTGGGATTTAGCTCAGTTGGTAGAGCACTGCTCTGCAGTGTCTGAGGTCCTGAGTTCAATTCCCAGCACTGCAAAAATGGGAGAAGGACCTGGCAATCCACTCCCAAGGCAATCCCAAAACAGTCAGCCATTGAAAACCCTATGAGGGCCGCTATGAGTTGGATACCGACTCGAAGGCACCTAACAACAACAACAACAATGTAAGAGGTAAAGCAAAAATGAGAAGAGCAGCAGTGTTTTTTCCTTTAGGTGAAAAAGTTGCAGTATTTGAGATGTGGCAGAAAAACCTTCTCTTGTGAAGAGCTTGGAGTGTACCATAAATAAAGACCTTGGATGAGGGAAAATTAGTATTACTAGATAGATTTCATACAAGAACATAATAGGACATCTATTGGATAGAAATTATAGTAATTGTATAATTGTATAGGATATATATATATATATATATATATATATATATATTGCATTTCAATTTATATAAGTTCAATATAGTACAAACAAAAATGTGGTGTCTAATACAACAATATCCATTTCAGTGATTCTAGAATGTGTCCCATGAATCTACTTTTGTAATCCTAACCCTAAAAAGATTAAATCCACAGGGTACATTAAACACTAGGTAGGTAAGACCACACTAGCTTCCAAATTTGATTGCAAATTCTGGTTTCATGTGCCACACGTAAATCACCTAAAGAAATGGGTTGGTCTAATTCCTAATCATGAAAATCTCTTTTTAATTTAATTTAAATATTTGCTTATTTATTTCTGAAAGTCACAAGCCTTTATTTCAAATTCTTCATTGTACTTAGAAAAAGTCTGTGCTTTTTCTTTATTAGATGTAGAGTCAAGCTGTTAATTTGCTTTCATCTGAATTGTATAGCAGTTTGAGTGGAAATAATATAAATGCCTAAACATCCATTCTACTTTGTTGATTTATCAAAGCTGCTAAGCTCATTTTCTTCCAAGTGGCAGAGCAGTAGCTGAGACTGAGGACATTTACTTCAACTTTCAGAGTGATTCTCAATTTCCTAGCATGATAAGGAATCAGTAAAGCCATTCTGGAAAGTGGGTTGTTTATTTATCCATATGATATTCATCAAACACCTATTTCTACAAGACTCTGGAAATAGACCACCAAGAAAACAAATCCTTCTGTCCAACAGATTGCATATTAAAAACAAGAGATGGGTGGGAAAAAGTGTACATGCACATATATGATATAATGTCACACATTGCTGTATCATAAATAGAAGATAAGGTAAAGGGACAGAGAGTGATGAGGCATCATGGTAGGGAGAGTGGCATCATTTTAAGTTAAATAATAAAGGATAGGGAGGACTGGGGAGCCCTCTCCTGAAAAAAAATCAGCTATTAAAAACCCTATGAATAGCACAGAAGCACTGACATGGCGCTCATCATGGCACAGTGTGGGAAGTGTTTGTTCTGTGGTACATAGGGTGACTATTAATTGGATCAGACTCTATGGCATCTAACCATAACAAGCATAATCATTCCTATAAAGGGACATTTGAATAGAGAATAGAAAAGAATGCAATCCCCATTTCCAAAGAGAGACTTTACAGAAATAGGAAAATTGATCCTAGAATTTACATGGAAACACAAAAGACAACATATGGCCAAAACACTCTTAAGCTGCAAAAATAATGCAGATGGGATCATAATCCCTGACTATAATCTATACTACAGGGCTGTAGTAGCAAAAACAGCTTGGTACTGGTATAAAAATCGGCCTGAAACCCAGCGGAACAGAATAAAGCACCCAGAGATACATCAACACACCTATAACTACCTGATTTTTGACAAGGGAGCAAAGCAGTCAAACTGGAGAAAGGTTAGCCTTTTTAATAAATGGTGCTCGGAAACTTGGATCTCTGCTTGCAGAAAAAATGAAAAACGAGACATACACCTCTCAATGTGCACTAAAGTTACAAGAGTTAACTCAAAATGGATAAAAGTCCTCAACATAAAACCAGAAACTTTAAAATTACTAGAAGAAAAGATAGGCAAAAAACCTCCAATATATAGGCATAGCAAAACATTTCCTTTATAAGATTCTAATTACTCAAGAAGTAGCAACAAGAATAGACAAATGGGATTACCTGAAATTAAAAAGCTTCTCTATGGCAAAGGAAATAAGAAAGTCAGGGAAGTCCCCACTAAATCTTTGCATCCTATACATCAGACTGAGGACTAATTTCCAGAATTTATAAACAACTTAAGAAAGCAATTCCCAAGAAAACAAATAACCAATACACAAGTGGGCAAAAGAACCAAACATTTCTCAAATTAAGAAGCTCTTAAGGCCATAAAACACATGAAAAATGCACAATATCACTATTCATTAAGGAAATGCAAATCAAAACAACTATGAGATTCTACCTTACCCCAGTAAGAATGCCCAAGATCATTAAAACAAATAACAATAAATGCTGGTGAGGGTGGTGAGAAAAGGGAAACTTCTTACACTGCAGGTGGAGTCGTAAATTGGTTGAACCACTTTGGAAATCAATATGGAGGTGAAATAAAAGTGTATCAGAAAAATATGTGTATCATATGATCCAGTTATACCACTATTGGGAATATACTCAAAGGGAGATGAGTCATCATACCACAGAGACACCTGCATCTCCATGTTCAATACAGCACTTTTCACAATAGCAAGGATATGGAATCAACCAAAGTGCTCATCAACAGAAGAATGGGTAAAAAATTATGGTACATATACACAATGGAATACTACTCAGCAATTATAAAAATGAAATAATGTCATTTGCAGCAAAATCGATGGAATTGGAGAAAATCATCTTACGTGAATCAACACAAGCCCAAAGAGAGAAATATAGTATGTTCTCACTCAGGTGGGAGCTGAATCAAACCTAAAAGAAGGATAAAACCCTATACATAAATTTGAATATAATAAAAGCCTCACTTAAACTTAGCATTGAAGGGACAATTTAAAGAGTGGAAAGAAGGCAGGAGGCATCTAGCAAAAGGAAGCAATGATGGGAGAAGACAGAAATGGCAGGAGGGCTGAGGAAGGAGAAAGGGGAAGAGGTCAACCTCAATGTAAAACAGCACAAATTTATTAGTATGGGAAATAATAATAATAATAATAATAATAATAATACCATAATACCAAAGGATGGCAATAATGCAAATAGACTAGATCACTCATATAAACTACTGAGAATGTAAAAGGATAGATCACTATAGAAAATGTTTGGACCTAAATCAAAATCCGGATGCACATATATAGATAAATATTCCCAGAAAAAGATACACAAGTTGAAAGGAGATCATTGGTGGGAAGGTGGGGATGGGGGAGGAGGGTCATGAGAGGGTAAGAGGGAAGTCATGTGAGCAGTGTACAAAGAAATGCATGTATGGAAATGTCAGAATGACACCCATTAGTAGTACATTAAATTTTTCCAATAGAAAAAAACAATGAACTGTATAAATATTTGTAGAAAATCATCCCTGTCATTGATCAGTGAGTGCTATGACCCTGAGACAGGAGCCTCTGTGCCACTTCAAGGCAGGGCATGGAGACCAGTGTAGATGTGGCCAAGGGAATCAAGCAGAGAATGCTGGGAAATGAGGCCAAGGTAAGTAAGCCCAGAGTAGCAGGGCCTCACAGGCCATGGTGAGAATTTTTTTTTTTTTTTTTTTTTAATGTGGTCAGGTTGGAAATCTCCTGATAGGTCTAAAGAGAAGATTGTGTGATATATACATGCGTAAAAGGTTCTTTTTTTTTTTTTTTTTTTTTTAGAATCAGTATGAGTGCTATGGTGAGAAGACTGCAGGGGGCAAAGCTGACACAGAATGGCAATTAGAAGTCTATCAGAGCCTTTCAAAGTACAAAAACTTTGTATTTAAAGGATATGTTGTTACATGAATTCCAAACTTTTCAAGGGGCTTTCGATTCCACAGAGACTATCTCATTTACTCCCCCAAATGAAATTTCAGGGCACATCAGGATGGAGATTTTTCACATATTTTCCCTTAATAAAAGGCAGAACAGGAAAGAATAAGCTTTGAAGCTTTCAAGTGGGGATGAAGAAAGACTGAAAAGGAAAGTTGATACTTCTTTTCCCAAATGAAAAAAAAAGCTAATTTCAAAAAGTAATGATGGTATTTGGAATCATTTCTACCATAAAATCTGAAATTAAGATTGGCTTTGATCAATGCTATATTAATATTTTAAAGACCTCTATCAAACTATTACTGATGCATATTATATATTTAAAACACCAAAAACAAAAGAAAAATCAATCTAGAATGCATGTATTTCTCTCCTATAACAGATCATTAGAACATGCATTTTTTTTATTTCTATAGCTACTAACAAATTTTTATAAATAATAATTCCACAACTTTTTGGGTTATAACATAGGATACATCATACTAAAATTAGTAGGGATGCAAATTTTCCATTTTTCATATATTTCATTTACCTACCAAGATTAAATAAAAAAGTCTAGGAATCAAGAAAATAATTTGCATAAGAATAGTAAGGAAAATAAATACATCCTCATAAAATCCTTGGGAAAGAAACAGAATCCCACAGTTTCAATAGTATTTGACTCATAACATGAGAAAGAAGATTTTTGGAGGAAAGTTGAGTGACAATATTAAATGAATAAATTAAGAATCACTTGATGCCATTCCTCAGGGGTTTTATAAGTATGAGCATCCGATGTTAATTCACTTATCTTAAAATGGCAGCTCAACATAATAGTATCTAGACAAGTTTAGTCTTTTGCTTCAGATAATAAAAACTAACATAGTTTATATGAAAAGAATAGAAATAGTATCTCCTGCTCAATAAATACAGATAGCAACACTCCCCACCACTACACATGAAGAAGGTGGGAAGGAAGTAGAGAAAGAGGGAGAGGTAAAGGAGGGGAGGGAGAGAGAAAGACTGAATGTGGTTCCAAGTGCATATGCATAGTAACTTTCTTATTGGGCATTTTTAATGCATTTCTATTTGTATAGATACCTTTAAAACACACTTAGCTAGCATTTTCTCATTCTGAATTTATGGGTATGTATATGCTGTTGCTGTTAGGTGCCATTGAGAAGTAGTTGTGTCCAAATCATAGCGACCCTTACAGGGTTTTCAATGGCTGATTGTTTTGGGATTTCCTTGTGAGTAGGTTGCCATATCCTTCTCCCATTTTTGTGGTGCTGGGAATCGAACGCAGGACCTCAGAGTGTGCACAGCAGTGCTCTACCAACTGAGCTAAATCCAAGCCTGGGTATGTATATAGACATCTTTGAAACAGAATTGTTAATATTTACTAAATACTTACTGTGTGTGCACTATTTATGTAATATTACATAATATCACTCAATATTTATATAAAATAACTATGATCATCTTGAGTTATTCTCTTTTGTTAACTTTAATCTATTGTTGGAAGTACCGAGAGACAAAGCAGTTGTTAGCCTGTTGCCTGAGGTCACATAGTGATATGGAATAGATGGTCGCTACCTCAAAACTCCTGCTCGAACTTGATTTGGAAAGTCATGTGTTAACAGTATTGGAAGTGAGAGTTTTGGGAGGTAACTAGAGTTAAATGAGGTCCTGAGGGTGGGTACACAATGATTGTATTTGTGGAGTAATCAGAGAAGAAATAGAGACTTAAGTTAGCAAGCATGCTCTGTTATGCTACATGATACCACTGGAAAGTCCATGCCAGATGTGGACCCTCATCAACTTTGGATTTTCCAGGCTACAGAACCCTAAGATAAAGTAAACTTTTTTCCTTATAAATTAGCCAACCTGTGGTGCCCAGTTAAGCAGCAGAAAATTGATTAAGGAGAACAATTAACAAAAAGTTAAACAAAGAACTTAATATAAGCAGTCTGCCTTCAAACCTGCCTTTGCTTATGATCATGTTTTAACACTTTTAATGGACTCATATGCCTACACAGTTTAGAATTGTGTAGCTTGTGTAGGCAGTGAAATTTTTTAATTTATTTTATTTTTTAATTTTTGTTGTTGTTGTTCTTGAAAATGTGGCCTAGAAATAGAGTATTTCAGGATAGCAAGGTGAAACTTAGATCACTAAAACGTCCCCAGATTTCTTTTAAAACTCTACTGTTACCATGTTCACCCCACCCTTTGGCCTAAGGAAAGTAGGCCAGTCAACCTTCAGAGAAGACAATCAGTGAATGTGCATTGTTTATTCATATTTCAGGAGAGAGTAGAGGATAATAATTATTTAATGTATTAAAGGGCAATGGTTATCCACCAGCTCGATTGATGGAGTGGAAGTTCATAGAATCTAAGCAATCTGAATCAGTCAGACAAATCTACCTTCAAATTATCTCTGAAAAGACAATTATAGAAAGCACATAAGATCTTCAGTAAATGCCAGTTTACCTTGGTCATAGTACCATGGAGTACTTATTATTTCATTCTCCAAATTATAGATACATATTTTATTGTATTTATCCCAATTTCAAATAAAACATAAAAAAGAGACAAGTAATGAGGCATCGCTTTATTTTTCAAAAAGCAGACAAAACCTGAGTCACTTATTGTCATAAGAACATCTCTATAATTTGAAATAAATGATATATCTTGCTTTCTGGATCGTTACGATTACCTCCTTATTCTCCTATCACAACACCTTTGTTCAGCACAGTCACAGCAGGCAACATCTAGTATAATTAACAACAATGATTCTCTGATTTGATGCTTTCAATATTTCAACAGCACCAGTTCACAACTATCTGTTTCAATTAAGGTACTGACTTTCAAATATTGTTAGTGTTTGAAAACATAATAAAATTTACTTTTTGAAGTTTTGGATATGCATTGAAAATAATATTTTTCATTAATTTTAGATGTCATACCATTAAGATACCTTCAGATAACCCCTTCACTTACCTAATGATTCACTGTACAGAGAACCCCAAATTTTCTCTGTAGCAATAGTGCATCTATGTCCTTACTACACTGTTGTTTCTTTCTTCAAAATATAAATTCCATTATGACAGAGATCTGACATTTGCAAGAGAGGCTATATGGCAAAGTGTTTCAGCACATGGATTCCAATAATTCATTTCTAGGTCTGTATGGTATCTCTTCTCATTATTAGTTGTGTAATCTTGGGGAATTTAAATATTTCATATGCGTTCTTTCTTCCTTTGCAATGTCTTTCATAAAGATTCCCAAAAATACAGAAGTAACAAAATTATAAAAACCACCTACAATATTTATGGTATGTTTTAAATATATTAGTGTTGCTTTTGCATATAATTAGAGCCTCAACAATTACAATGGCAGGTGCATTTTAAAATTTCCAAGGATATTTATTGAATCACTGACTGACTGAATGAGCAAAGTAGAAGAAGAAGCCACAGAGATCAGGTTATTTGGTCATTTTCAAATCACTCTCAATTTAAGCTCTTTCTCTATTAACATTACATGTAAAGCCAGGGATCGTGATGCTTACCTGCAATCCCAGCTACTCAGACATCCAAGACAGAAGGATAACACATTAGAAGCCTGTACTTGCTAGGAAGACACTAGGGTTTTGTGGGTGTCATTCAGTGGTAGAGCATTTGCCTGGTATGTGTGAGGATCTTGAGTTCAATCTCAGTACTACAAAAAAGAAAATGATCTCTGCATGCGCAAGTGTGGATTAGAGTTGCGGCATACCAATTAAAGACTCAAAGACCATGTGATATATATATATATATATAGACTTACCCTGTACAGCAATGTTTTGGTCACTGATAGACTGTTTTTGTGATTGTCTTATAAGATTAAAACAGAGCCAAATTTTTTCTATCAACTAGTATTTTTACTATATATTTTCTCTGTTTAGGAAGGTTTTCACTTAAGCACTTCAAATAGTGTTGTGTTATAATTGCCAACAAGGTTCAGCACAATAGTATGCTGCACAGCTTTGTAGTCCAGGGGCAACAAGCCTATGTCAGCTAGCCTAAGTACATAGTATGTAGTAGGTTATGCCATCTAAAATCTTGTATGTACACTCTGTGGTATTAACGCAATAATGAAATTGTCTAATGGTGTATTTCTCGGAATGTATCTGTCATTACCTGGCCCATTACCATATGTACACTACACTGAGCTGCATTTCAGTATTCGTGTAGGAATGTCATATCTATTCCATTTAGATTAATCTGCATAGTACTGTAGATAAACCTTGCAGAGAAAAAGGCATGGACAGATAGTCTAAAGTCAAAACAAAATAAAAATACAAACAAACCATAGGTATTTTCTCTTTCTAATAGACTGTGTCTTTTGATTCTTTTTTCTTATCGGTATATCATGCCTTGCTATTTTTTTTGCTTGTGCTCATGTTGCTTCAGGTTCTGTATTAATCCATTGAATAAATATTTGAGTGCCTTATATGAGGCAGCCTTCTGAGCATTTGAATTAAGATGGGAGGTCATAATTATGTTAATCAACTTGATATAATCATGCCACACATATACTTATATCAAAACACCACATTGTACCCCTTCCATACGTGCAATAGGTACTTGTCAATTAAAAGTAAAAATTAAACTTGAAAAAGAAAAGACAAAGTCGCTGGGCATGGTGGCGCACACCTGTAATCCCAGCGGCTCAGGAGGCAGAGGCAGGAGGATCGCAAGTTCAAGACCAGAGGTAGTCTGCATAACTTCGTGAGACCCAGTCTCAAAAAGTAAAAAAAAATGGGCTGAGGGTGCAGCTCAGTGGTCTAGCACTTGCAAAGCATGCAGGTGCAAGGCCCTGGGTTCAACCCCCAGTACAGGGGAAAAAAAAAAAAAAGGACAAGGTCCCTGCCATCTTGGAATACTGCTTAAAAATACAATAAGTAAAATAAAACATTTTGTGGGACATTTTAAAAAAATAAAGAAAGAAAGAAACTTCCAACCTGGATGCCATGGCAGAGCCTGTAATTCCAGGGACCTGGCAGGCTGAGGCTGGAGGTTCATAGGTTTGAGGTTGGTGGTGGCCTGTGCAACTTAGTAAGACCTTGCCTCAAAATAAAAAGTAATAAATAGGCTGGGGGTATGGCTCAGTGGTAGAGCACTTGTAAAGTACGTACAAGGCCCTGGATTTAGTCTTCCAGTACCACAGGCACACAAACACAAGAAACTTCCAGGATGATATTTGAATAAAGTTATTTCTGATACATAGAAACAATGGTTATTTTGATGTTAATAGTTATTTTAATTAGGTTATGTAGAACAATACAAATTGTAGTCTGCATAACAAACTTTCATTGAACAAAAATAGGCCATCTTTCAACACTTTTTATTCTTCATCACTTGACCATTAATATTATATTACGCAATCCAGATGGACACATAGCCTTGAGGAATTTAAGACTATATACATGAGTAAGAAAACATCCCCTAAGTGAACAAGTATATGTTCCCAGGGCTTTCTGTGTCTGGCCAATTCTCTTTACTCAATGGCATCAATAATTATTTCACTCTCTGCTGCAGTTAATGCTAATTATAATACTTGAGCTATAAAAATAAAAAAGTTCCATTATAGCAAAGTTCATAAATTTTGTTTTAATCTGGTTGTCCACATTTTCTACCTAAAACAGTATATGTCTCCTCCACATATAACTTTCTGAGACTTGCAATCGAGTATATTGTATGAAATAGAATTGTGACCAAAATAGCAATATGATGCTAAATATCTGCTTCAAGAGATAAAAAAGCTAGCCACCTAGTATTTTCAGTATTCAGATGCATGAGATTACACATAAAACCACATTCAAATGAGTAACTGAAATTATTCACTTTTCTTCTGAGTATGTTGATGTGAGAGAGATACAGTCATTTAGGTGTTACACATTTTAGGCACTAGTTTCATTTACATGGTTAATGCATATAAAAAGGAAGATTCCAAAACAAATTTCTAACATAGAAATGAACATATAATATTTGATTAGCATTTTGAAATAACTGGAGACCAAGTTTCTTTTAGTTCTGTAGTACTTACATTAAAACAAGTTATTCCATTGGAAATTATGGAAAGGTTCTCAATAAGAATTCATATCTGCAAAGTGGAAGTAGTCTTGCATTGCTTATCATTACAGGTCCATAACAGGGTTATACCATCTAATGTCAACTATTTAGTTAATGTTTTTCCACATGAGAAAAGCTTAGGTCTGAATGTTAAGTCCTCAAAAATAATATTTATTTATGAAGCTGGTAGTTATGAAAATTAATATGAAATGACACCTATTTTATGAACAAACATCATATATATATATATATAATGAAAACATTTAAAACTTCTGTGGTCCTATGTTAAAGCAACTAAAAGATAAGAGAAATAAATTGCATCAAAGTATCATCATAAATCATACTAAAATGCATCTATTTAACTATTAACCATTAAAAGAAACTCCCATAATATTTCTAAAAAATGCTTGTATAAATCTCCTGCTACAGGATATATAAAGCTATATATCCTTGAAAAGCTATATATACTTAAAAAGGAAAAAAAAATATGGTGATTCAAAGCACACTTGATCATGCTATTAAGAAAAGGAAAAATGATTATATTGATTCCATTGTAGATAGAAATTTATAACATACAAAATCAACAATTAAAAATGAAGCTATCCAAACCTGAATAATTTTAAATCAAATTTTCCTTTTACAATATTATCTGTCATAATAATGTCAGGCGCCCTACAACATACTGTGGTAAGTTAAAATCGTGGTTAAATTTCTACAGGCTCTATAGGGGCTAGGAGCGAAGATAGGGCCCATAGTAGAGTGGGGAAATAATAAACCTAAATATAAACTAAATAATGTGCTTCCCTTTTGTAAGCTATAGAGGATAGTCAGTGCACCTCAGTACAGCAGGTCAAAGAATAGCTCTTGGAAGACTAGTAATATTTCACCTTGTAGAACTAAATGTTTCTTAGAATTGGGAATGAGTCAGCAGTTCTTTGGACCTGGCTCTTTTATCCTGGTTACTACATCTGCAATCTGTATGGATTTTGTATCAAACTATTTCTCTTTCTTATCAAGGTACCATATTAAATGAAAAATATTGAGAAATGACACTGAATTACTTTGCAAGTAGAATATACCATGGTATTTCCTTTACTGCTAATGATATTTTCCAATTCTCCAGATCACTAAATATCTTAGAATATGCTATTGTGATCAAATATATGGCATTTTATCTCAGAAATTAAGTTCGTCCATTAGTTACAGATTTCATTTAATATCCTTTTATGATTTTTCTTCTGGGATTCACTGGTTCAAATGTGTTAATTTTGGCTTGATGAATTCACTGAATATAACCAACAGTTTTATATACTTTCTACTTTGCAAAATTTGTTTATACAATAGAAATGAATATATTTGCTGGAGACAACCTCATTGTGTCTGTCAATTCATTAATTTGAGTCTGCAAGTTTGACTTTTTTTGATTCTATCACTTAGATGATCATTTAAGTGTCAATTCCTCTTGATTATGAGCTGAGTTCGGATTATTCATGAGTACAGTTCTTTGATCAGTGATATTCTTATACACAAACTTAATTTCAAAGATCAAAACAGCCATTGACTTATTTTTTAAAAATATAATGTTTAAAATAACAGTATGAATATGAATTTATTGAGTCTACAGAGCTCCTTCACTTCCATCAAATACCCATTTTGAAATATGTATTAATAGCTTTCTTATCTGTATTTTATAACCTTCCTCCTGTCCTACACTCTACTATCCAACATCATAACAAAAACATGCTAAACATTTCCAAAAACTTGATTCCTAATATTAAGGAATTACCATAAATGTATATGAAAAATCTCTCTATCTAATTTTTAAAAATATCAGTTGTTTCAGAAATTCATTTATCCAAATATTTTGTCTACATAATTCCAAAATATTTAACGAATTCTGTTAGCTGACTAAATCCTTGAAAGAAAAGATTTAGCATATAGATAAAATAATTATTATTACTTTAAAATAATGAAAATATCAATAAACATCACCAAAGAAAGAATGTATTCAGGTGAGCAAGATATTGACCTTGCAGAAAATTGTTCCAATTCTCTAGGATGGACCAAAAGCTTTTGGCATGGGTATGATTTGGATTCTAGAGGACTGAGGACCAACAACATTTAATCATAATCCATCCTGCTGATTTCAACAACTAGACCACAGAAGAACTAGATATCCCAAAAAAAGCAAGAACAAATAAGTGTTGTATTCAAGTTTAGTTCAAAACAGAGCAATTTTTCCTGGGCAATTTTGTGATGACAATGAAATATTTATGTATGGAGAAATTGGGTTCACACAGGTTATTGCTGAAGGATCATAATTGGCCTGGAATCTTTTGGAAAATTTGTATACTACTTTATAAAGTTACATAAAATTGTGAAAAAGTTGCATGCTTTAGAAACTTAGTATTTCCATGAAGCCTTTAGTCTAAAAAGAGTATGAAGACAATAGCAAATGGATGTTTTTGATACAGTGTCTTGGTATTTACAGTATCTTTTCTTCTCTAGCTGGAATACCTTCAAAGCTGGTTAGTTGTTTTTCTGTGGCTTTTTTCACCTCACATTCAGAACAAGGAGGCATTTGCAATTTCTGTCAAATAACACATAAAAGACAATTAGAAGAGCCATAAGAAATATATTTGAACATAAAATGTATAACATTAATAGGACAGTAATGAAAATTTATATATCTCAAAAAATACCCTTTAGAAAACTAACAGCAGACAAAATGAAACAGGTAAAACTGTTAATAATTTTGGCTTATCCAAGTACATAAATGTGTTTTTACTGTCTACAAATGACAAAATTCTTCCAAGACCCTTTTGAGCAAACTTTGGCCAAACTCTTCAACTCTGATTAATTTAATTCTAAGAAATTTTAAAATTGCTATGATGCAATATTTTTGTTCAATTATCACACAGTACATGTGAGAATTCAGAATTAATCTCTTGAGTTGTGTTCATTGTTTTAAAGGAGGATGTGTATTTTTTCTACCTCTTCCATTTCTTTAATTCCTTTTTTACTCTCTGTTTAGTTTTGTTTTTTTCTTGGTTGGAAGAGTAATGGGAAAGGGAGGGCCCTTTTACCCTTGATATCCTGAGGGCCTCACATCATTGAACAAAAGGCTTTAATGCCAGGCATAGTAGTTATGCAAGTCTAGGAGGCCCAGTTTGAAGGATCTACCTATACTTACCAATACAACACTCTGCTCCAACTAGAGCAAGAGAAAAATGCATTGAACCCAATGGATCCAAGATGTGTTTTATGACATAATCAAAATAAAACAGAATAATAAAGAAAATACCTGTGGAACAGGCTTAGATTCTGCAGTGGCATTTGTGGGGGCACTCTCTTTGTGCTTCATTGAACAGGTCTTCCCTTCCTGTAAAAGCAGAAATTGAAAATAGGCCAATTGAGTTAAATTAAACAAAGAGGGTAAGAAAATGATTTTTTTCTGTTAAAGTACAGGCTGAAAGGACAAGTTAGAAACCAACTTATTACAATATGAACAAGATCCCAAAGGAGAGATCAACTTCTAATGGTCAATTAGGGATCT
Organism: Pedetes capensis; assembly: GCA_007922755.1. Taxonomy (NCBI): domain Eukaryota; kingdom Metazoa; phylum Chordata; class Mammalia; order Rodentia; family Pedetidae; genus Pedetes; species Pedetes capensis. The sequence continues at coordinate 28,444 of VMDO01014751.1, read as the reverse complement.
CAGTGCTACTTATGTCAATTAGCTACCATGAAGAAGCTGAATTCCAAAGGAAAGTTCTTTCTCTGTAAAAAGTTAAAAAGAATTAGAGGATTAAAGAAGAACTACATGTGTGATGCTTCTGGACACTAAGATTTAAATATACCAATGATCTATGTGCCTGCAGGAACATCAATATTGTAAGCCAGAAAACAATTTAAAGAATACAATCATAAAGTTCTGTAGATAAATCCCTTCAGTATCTTAAAAAAGTTATATTTCTGTAACTAAAATTCTGTATTTTACCAATTAGGAAATTTCATCTTACTTATCAGCCTCTCCAGCTTTGAGGAAAACAAACTGGTGGCAATGAAAAAAAGAAAAAAGAAAAATAATTCAGTTGACCCTCATTTTTATTTTTTGGGGTACATGGAGGTTTGAACCCAGGGTCCTGCATATGCTTTGACTGCTCTACTAGTCGGCTGCACCTCTAGCTCATGTTTTTATGTTTTATTATGAAACAGGGTCTCACTAAATTATGAAGGCTACCGATGGCCTAGAGTTGCTGAGATTACTGGGGTGAGTACCCATGCCCATGATCCTCACTTATATTTTAACCAAAGTTAAGATACTGAATTTTTTCCTTCCTTCTTTCTTTTCTACTTGCTTGTGTTTCTCTCTTCTTTCCTTCCTATTTTCTTTCTTCTTATAAGGACAATTTGAAAGCAAATGCAATATAATTTAGGGTATTAATCTGCATTTTTACCTATATGTATGATTTCCTATAATCCTCTCCATATATCAGACAGAGTCTAAAATATTAAGGATCCCTGCCCACTGGATAACTTTTGACATTGAAATAAGTCAGTTTCCTTCCAGTGGGTAAAACATGGGATTGAGATCTATTTAACTTTAAATTCTGTCACTTCAAAAATTCTGAGTAGGTGACAACTAAAGATTCTGTGCAGGAGATTAAAACTATTCCAATTTAGATTTTAGAGCTAAGTTAATTTTATGTGCTCTGTATTCTCATATAATAATTGTTGTTGTTGTTGTTGTTGTTGTTGTTAGGTGTCCTTGAGTCGATATCTGACTCAGCAACACTCATAGGGTTTTCATTGGCTGCATATAATAATTGCACCTTTTATTTTTCAGTACTAGTGATCAAACCTAGGGCCTCATGCATACTAGGCAAGTGTTCAATCACTGAGCTACACCCCCAGCTCCATTTTTATCTTTTACTTTTTAGTTTGAGACAGAATCTACCTAGGTTGTTCAGGCTCCCTTTGGGCTAGAATCCTGCCTCAGCCTCCTGAGGCTCTGTGATCATAGATTTGCAACCCAGTGCCCAGCTCATATTTACTCTTAATTGAACATGTATCACATTATTTTTCTCTTCTGTGTGTATGCTACTCTACCTTGATAATGGCCTTTAACTGTGATATCCTTAATCCCAGCTACCCATTGCCCCTCTAGTTCACCTATTCAAACACTAGCTGAACTTGGTCACATTTCTCTGCTGTAAAATTACTATATGTGTAAAGAATTTAGCACTTAATATATTTTATATGGGGGCTGGGATTTAGCTCAGTTGGTAGAGCACTGTGCTGCAGTCTCTGAGGTCCCGAGTTCAATTCCTAGCACCTCAAAAATGGAGAAGGCCCTGGCAATCCACTCCCGAGGCAATCCCAAAACAGTCAGCCATTGAAAACCCTATGGGGGTCTCTATGAGTCGGATACCGACTTGATGGCACCTAACAACAACAACAACAACAACATATTTTATATGTATAAGTATATCCAACTCCTCAGTATATTGTGAGATTCTTTAAGGTAAGTAGTTCATTCATCACCCCTACACCACAGGTGCCTACTAGATAGAAAGAGGTCAGTATGAAATCTTATCAGTATGAAAGACTGTGGAAGAATTTCAATCCTGTAGAATATTAATAAATGCCTGCTTTCTCTGTATGACCAGATTTTTATTTTTCTAAATATAGCTATAATTACTGCAAAAGTGAGATTGTAAATACAACAGAAATCAGTATTCAGAACAACTACTCTCTTCCAAAAATTTTTTGGCAGATAACATAGCAGAAATCTCTACACTACCAAAAAACAGTGACATGTGTTGTCCAGAAAAGAAACAGTATTACTCTTGGTTATTTAGGATAACTAAGGATTTCTTAATGGAGTTGGTGAGAAAGGAGCTGAGCCTTGAGTGATAGTTTCGATGGGGCAGAGTGAGAGGACAAAGGAGAAGTAAAACAAAACATGCTGGTGGTGCCATGGTGAGATCAGCTCAGATGGAAAATACTGAGAGATCAGTAGAGTAGTAACAAAGAGTTCATGGAAGAACTTGTAGGACAAACAGTGATGTTTATACTGCACTTAGTAGTTGCTAAGAGAAATTAATGTTGCAAGTATCCTGCAATAGCGTGCCTACATTTCTAAGCAGTTTACACCACAAAGTTTTATTTATGGAGAATCTAAAAGAGATGTATGAACAGGACATCATAGTGCTTATTCCACACGATGAATGCTCAAACATACCATCATTATGTCTCTTCCTTCAATGAAAACTTTACAATCTATGCTACTTTTACAAGCACTCCTGTTATTTGCACTATTCTAGAGTTCACCAGAACCTGTCAAAGCAGCAACATTTTCCTATTGTCATTTAAATGACAAGAAGTTAAATCTTGCCTATAACAATTGTTGTTGTTTTTAGGTGCCATGGAGTTGGTGTCCATAGCACCTCTATGTACAACAGGGGAAACATGCTTGTCAGTACTTCTCTGCTATTCATAAGGTTTTCAATTGTAGAATGTTTTCTGGGAGTAGGTTGCCAGATCCTTTCCCCAGCTGCACCAGTTAGATTTGTTTTAATACTCAAATATTTGGAGTTTAATTTTCAGAGTTTATAACATGAGTTCATTACTAAATTTAATTATACAACTGAAAAGACAATAACATAAGTTTCTTTTTCAATTGACTCATATCCCCCCATGCCTGAAATTATATAATACTTATGGTGAGAGCATACTTAACTTCTCATCACAAGCTGGATATCAGAATTTTATCACTTTAGTGATCACATAACTCAATCCAAAGGATACACCTTGAGAGTTTTCCCTTTACAAACATTCAACAAAACCAAAGGACAAAAACAACAAAAATAATACTTGTGTGGTTTTAATTGTCACATATATATAAGCTTCTAAAAAATTAAGCCATCAAGTGATAGTAGCAGATAGTGCATTGTTGGTAAGTCTGTCAACAGGTTTTTTATGAAAATCACTCAGATTATTAAGTTGTGTTCTTCTTCCCTTTTTCAGTATTTATGAGGTTCATTCCTTTATTTTATTGCTAAATAGTGAAATTAAACTAAATTAGGGTTGTATGGCTCTGCATACCACCCTAGTGTACAGCCATACCACCCTGGTATCCTATCCTGTTTGATCTTGGAAACTAACCAGGGTCAACCCTGGTTTGTCCTTGGATGGAAGAATGCCTGGGAATACGAAGTGCTGTGTAGGCTTGGGAGAAGGACCTAGCAGCTCACTCTTGAAATAATCAGCCATTGAAACCCTATGAATATCAGAGAAGCTCTGACATAGTACTGGACATGGCACAATTTCTGAGAGTGTTTCATTCTGTTATACCCAAGATTATGAGTCAGACCCAACTCAATGGCATCTAACAACAATTCTAATTTTCCCCAATCCACAATTATATAAGTCTCCAATAATGTATTCATAGATTTTATAGTGTTGACTAACTGCATAAAATCAATCACATCAAAGTAAAGACAGAAAACACACCCCACAATAACATGACATCTTATTGTCTATTGTTGTTGTTAGGTGCCATCGAGTCGAGTCCGACTCATAGCAACCCTCATAGGGTTTTCAATAGCTGACTGTTTCGGGATTGCCTTGGGAATGGGTTGCCAGGTCCGTCTCCCATTTTGCGGTGCTGGGAATCAGACTTGGGACCTCAGAGACTGCAGAGCAGTGCTCTACCAACTGAGCTAAATCCTAGCCCTATTGTCTATAGATTAAGTATAAATTTATTTGAAGATCGAATACAATCTGTCAAAATATGGCTACATTTACACTCCCAACTTCCTACTGAATGCAATTGGCACAGCATTTTACTTGGTCTCCAAATTTGAAAAGCAAGTTCACATCTCCAAACTGTTACTCAATTCCTTTATACCCCAAATGATCACAACTCATTACCCATGTTGTATAGTCCCAACCATATCATGAATAATTCACATTATATATCCCTGATTATCATAAACTTTGTGCTTAAAAGTTTTATGTAAAAATTTTTGTTTCTCCAACTTTCACGCTAACCCTCCTCACAAAGATTATTACCAGACAATGTCACACTGATCAAAATATGTCTTCTACAAACATCCTTTCAGTTATATGTGATTAATAGGAAGAATGGGCATATTTTCTGATCCTGAAAGAAAAGAAGAAGATCCCCAGGGAAGACCACAATGCCACTTTTGTTGAAAAATATTCAGAGCTAACTTCCCTAGCATTAGAACAAATACTAGTTTGGAAACTTGGGAAAGTCTTGTGCTTAGAATAAAAATGTATATCCTGCAAAATTTTGTTGCAGTTTTTCTTCCTGATTATGTCAGTCATGATAAGTGAAGAGACACACAGAGATAACTGAGATGGATGAAATGAGGGAATTGGAGACTGCTTTTCTTAAGTGAAATGTTTCACATTGATGAATAACAAAAATGCTTGAGAGTCAAATGAATGGGAAATAAAGGAACGAATATTTGCTGTCATCTATTCTGACTCTCAGATTTTCTTTTTATTATGACTATTAAATATGCACACAAGCAAAAACTATTTATCAAATTGATATATTCTTTGCCTCATTCCAGAACACTACCTAATTAATGATATGTTGTTTCCTTTAATATTTCTTGATACCATTTGAAATGGAATTGTCATTCTTAGAGACAAAAAACAGTAAGTTTGTGTTAAACCCATGGGCTAAGGAGTTTGTATTTATACGGTGTTCAAATTGTGTGTGTGTGTGTGTGTGTGTGTGTGTGTGTGTGCTTGTTCAAAATATTTTTTATTGGAAAGTTTAATTGTACAGTTTAATGCCTATCATTCTGACATGTATTTCATTGTGATATTTCCATATATGCATTTCATTGTACATTGTTCACATAACCTCCCCCCTTACCCTCTCTTGGCCCGGTTCTCCATCCCCACCCTCCCACCAATGATCTCCTTTCTACTTACATGTCTTTTTACATGAATATCTATCTGTATACATGCATCCCAATTTTGATTTAAGTCTAAACATTTTTCTATAGTGGTATATCTTTTTACATTCTCAGCAGTATTACATGAGTGATCTAGTCCATTAGCATTATCGCTATCCTTTGGAATTATTATTATTATTTCCCATACTAATGAAGTTACTTTGAGGTTGATCTCTCCCCCCATCCTCCCTCCTCCTTTGCCCTCCTCCTCTTCTGGACTTCTCCTATCAGCATTTCCTTTTGCTAGCTTGCTCCCTCCTTCTTTACACTCCTTAAATTATCCCTTCTAAGCTAAGTTTACATGAACTTTTTATTATGTTCCAATATATATATAGGATTTTTTCCTTCTTTTAAGTTTGGTTCAGCTCCCACATATGAGTGAGAATATATGGTATTTCTCTTTTGGGGCTTCTGTTTGTTCCCTTAAGATAATTTTCTCCAATTTCATCCATCCTGATGCAACTGACATTAGTTCATTTTTTTAAATTGCTGAGTAGTATTCCATTGTGTATATTTACCATAATTTTTTAATCCATTCTTCTGGTGATGGGCACTTTGGTTGAATCCATATACTTGTAATTGTGAAAAGTACTGCATTTAACATAAGACTAGTAGAACAGAAGATCTACCAACACATGATTACATCTATAGCCATCTGATTTTCAACAAAGGTGGAAAATAGGTGAATTGGAGAATGGATAGCCTTTTCAATAAATGGCACTGGGAAACCTGGATATCTGCTTGCAGAAAAATGAAAACAAACTGGCACCTCTCAATATACATGAGAGTTAACTGGAAATGGATAAAAGACCTCAGCATAAAACCAGAAACTTTAAAATTACTGGAAGAAATGATAGGTAGCACACTCCATCATATAGGCATAGGAAAGCACTTCCTTAATAGGACACGAATTGCTCAAGAAATCACAAGAATAGACAAATGGTATTACATGAAATTGAAAAGTTTCTGTATAGCCAAGGAAATATCAACAGAGTCAAGGAAGTCCCAATTGAATGGGAAAAAAGTCTTTGTATCCTATACATCAGACAGAGGACTAATTTCCAGAATTTATAAAGAACTCAAGAAAGCAATTCCCAAGAAAACAAATAACCCAATACACAAGTGGACAAAGGAACTGAACAGACAGTTTTCAAATGACAAAGCTTATAAGACCATGAAACACATGATAAAAATGCTCAATATCCCTAGCCATTATGGGAATGCAAATCAAAACAACTCAGATTTCACCTTACTTCAGTGAGAATGGCCAAGATCAATAAAACAGATAACAATAAATATTGGCATGGTTGCAGAGAAAAGGGAACACTCTTGCACTGCTGGTGGAATTGTAAATTGGTTCAACCACTTTGGAAATCAAAATGGAGGTACCTCAGAAAACTAAAAATAGATCTACCATATGATCCAGTTATACCACTACTGTGCAAGTATCCAAAGGGAGGTGAGGCACCATACCACAGAGACACCTGCATCTCCATGTTCAGTGCAGCACTTTTCACAATAGCAGGGATATGGAATCAACCAAATCCTTAAATCTATTTGTGTTTTCAGTCATTTTTCTCACTTTAAATTGCCATTTATAAAAATGAGTCAGTTTTATTCATAAATGTTTGTAAGAATTAAATAGCCCACTGAAATAACAATATGTTGTGTATCACAATAGCAATAAAAATGATGACAATGACAATAGTAGGTTAATGAGATTCCTTCACTCAGCATTTAGTAAAGAAATACCATTTCATAACAGTGAGCTCTTGGTACAAGTTATGAACAATCTATGCAGAATGGATGACTACAAATACTGGTTCCTACAAAAACATTTGGCTCTCTTTATCAGTTTTAACATACTTGTGGCATATATTTTGGTCTTACATAGTTAAGAAATAATTTGTTGACTGAATTATGCTTTTGTAAGAATTTAAAAAACATTTTTCTTCACCATGCTTATTATACACATTCCCAAACAAAACATTGATTGAGACACAATCCCAATGAATGGGTAGTTGTTCATGGTTATGCATAGTTGGTTGTGGTCATGACTTTTAATGCTGAAAGAGTAAATCCCAAAATCTAAAAATTGTCTATCTTCCAGACAACTCATCAAGTCAAACATGTCAACAAATGATGAAGAATTAATAGCTACTATTATACTTCTAAGGCCTGCAGAGGTAGCCCTGTGGCATCCGATCCCATCAGATCTCGGAAGCTAAGCAGGGTTGGGACTGGTTAGTACCTGGATGGGAGACTGCCTGAGAACACCAGAAGCTGTAGGCTTGGGAGAAGGACCTGGCAACTCCCTCCCAAAAATCAATCTGCCATTAAGAACCCTAAGAACAGCAGAGAAGCACTGACAATAATGTTTCCCCTGTTGTACAAAGGGTCGCTATGAGTCGGATACCGACTAGACGGCACCTAACAATGACAACGACAATCCACTCACTGTAATTTACTATTCTGAAATCAATGTATTGACTTTAATCATTAGAGTCCTCATATTCCCAAGGCTATTTTCTCCTCCTTCAAGTCCTTCTCCTCCTTCTTTATTTTTAATTGCAGGTGTGTAGTTCTTTTTTCTTCTCCTATTTATGATTTTAACAGGGTAAGAAAAAGATTCATTAACCAGTGACTCATCCTTAATGTTGTTAGGTGCCGTCAAGTCGATATCCAAATCATAGCAACCCTCATAGGGTTTTCAATGGCAAACTGTTTCTGGGATTGCCTTGGATTTAGCTCAGTTGGTAGAGTGCTGTGCTGCAGTCCCTGAGGTCCCAAGTTCAATTCCCAGCACCACAAAATGGGAGAAGGACCTGGTAATCCACTCCCAAGGCAATCCAGAAACAGTCAGCCATTGAAAACCCTATGAGGGTCACTATGAGTTGGATACTGACTGGACGGCACCTAACAACATCCTTAATGAGTAATCTTAATTTTGGAGGATATTTTTAATCATTTATTTTTTCTTCTTTCCTTCTCAAAACAGTCATCAAATTAGTCATCAAATCTAACTTAAGTGGTCAAATACTTCAGAAAATTTTTGTTATAACACATGAATATATTTAGCCTCAATGCAAATATTCCACTTGAATACTATTTATGAAAATAAAGTTGTATATTTAGAACAACTTGCCAAAAGGGCACAATGACTAAATTAACCATGGCTAGAATACATGCAAAAAATAATTAACTCTTTACTCTTTGCTTATTTTAAATTATACTCTTTTCCATCTATCAGAAATTAAAAAAAAGCTTTAGGAATTAAAGAAGATAGGATAATTTATCAGAGATTCGTTGTTTTCTTTTAGTTTGTATTTCTGACCTTCCCAATTACTGTAATTTTGTTACTATTATTAACACTTAATTATATATCACAAAAGAGATTAGTTATATCTTTTATGACCTCTCTGTAAGACGTTAAAACAAATATAATAATTAATGCAAATACACATTTGTACAACCTGCTATTGTACCAACAAAAATAACTATGGTAGGTATAATAGTTTGCATCATGCTGAATATTTAATTAAGAGATGGGATAAGCTTGAGGCATGCTCAGAATATTATAAATGAGTAAAAATGAATTAAATAATAACTTTCTTAGAAATAAGAATGAATTTTGGCTAAATATTTCTGTAATACCACCTTTGTGCAGGAAAAGTATTTGCTGTATTTATTACTGTGCAATATTTTAGAAAACAAGAAGTAAAATGGTTGACATTTTAATGCTGAACCCAGGTGATGAGACATTCAATTCAGCTGAAAGAGACAATAATAGGGGTGGTGGGATGGGAGGAAGGCATGAGGTTGAACCAATGGCTTCACTTAGGAGTTGAATCAATGGCCTCAGACATGCTTTGCAAGTCCTCTATCATTCAACTAAACCCCAAGACCCTTTTTTAGTTTTTTTTTACCTTGAGACAGGTTCTCACTAAATTGTGCAGGGTGTCTCTGGCCTCCAAAGTGAGATCTTCTTGCCTCTGCCTCCTGAATCACTAGGATTACTGGCATGAGCCACCACACTCAGCTTATATTATTTCTCAAATTTATTATCTAATTTAAAATGAGAACTTTACAAATAATCAAAATGTAAGGTAGATGGTAGTGAAAGATAAAATACATATATAATCCAAATACTATAGTGATGCTGAAGAGGTAACATTATATGCCTTACAGGGAGATAGGAAAGGTCAGAGAATTGCTTATGAAATTTTATACTTAATTTGATACATTAAGCATTAATCTGATTAAGTTCTCACATTGTTTTACAGTCAATATCCTTATAATAAATAGTATCATGTAAATTGGACTAGTTTTGTTAATAAATTTATAGATTAGCCACTATTCTTTAGGTTTCTATGTAGATTCTGGAAATAAATAACAATTAAGTTCACTTTTTTGCATGCTTTTAACTAAGATGTTATAGGAAGGTAACATGAAGATTTATGTCTAAGGAGAAAACTAATTCTTATGAATACATTTGGATATTATGCACCACTCCTCAATTATCTGGAGATATGCCTGCTCCTTCAGAAAAATACCACAGTATCACATTACAGAATACTTTCCATGAAGTTAGGCCCTTCAGTTGTTCTGATGAAGTGTATCCCAGAATGACAATGGAATGTGGTCTCTCAGCCCAAATACAGCAGGGCACGACATGCATAGAAAATTCTGATAACCACGTATCAGCCAACAACTCATCAGGGCTATCAACTGTCAAATAATGAATGACACATGCCAAATTCAGCTAGGATTTCTTAAATCTCTATCAAAATTCCTTTAACATGAAAAAACTGGCATGAATTTCTACACGCAGTTCTAGAATTTATTTTCTGCATATTTTCCTCTTTCATTTTACTAGACAATGCTTTGCTATTTAACAAGATCCCTTTGGTCAGGAACTCACAAGCAGGGATAATTGCAGTAAACTGAATAAGTGCTCTCAGGGCTAAGTATAAGCCATTTTTGCTTTTCATTTCCTCAGTACATTAAGAAAAAAATTGGATGTTTGTTGCTTATAGGAGTCACGAAAATTACTAAACACATTTACATTGAGCATTAATTTGTAATCCCTAAGTGAAAATTAAAGTAAAATTCTCCATGTCTTTAATTTTCAATATGCTGCTAAACAATAAGTGGCACATTTGGAAGCTGCAGGAAAATGGGGTAGAGTAGGTACATTCTTTGCTTTCTCAATGTGATCCAATATTACATTTAAGCAAAGCTGTTTTTAAAGTAATTTAAATATACCACAAACTGATTTAATATGGTGTCAAACCTTTAGTGAGCCATTTCAAGTTTTGTGACTCTACTAAAAGGGGATCAAGGAATCCAGAGGATATTTTCCTAAGTGACCCTGCCTGGTTTGCACAAAGGATGAGAAGGAAATGAAACAAATCTACGAAGATATGTGAGAATGAGCATGATCTCTAATGTCAACTTTTTGTCTTTGGGCATAGAATATTTTGAAACTTTCAAATAATAAAACCGAAAAGCAGTTTTTATAGAAGAAACTGGTATGGATATCTATGATGTGATTGAACATGAACTATTTAATATCTATTATATATAATAATAAAAACTTCAAGAACAACATCAAAATTTCTCAAAGTGTTTAGTATAAAATATTCACAGAAGAAAATTTACATGGGTTTATGTAAATAATATGAATTCCTGGGTTCTGTCACAGCCCTACTGATAAATAATATGTGGAAGTAGAAGCTGACACATTTACTGGCTGACCAGGCAATTTGTAGCCACCCAAAAATTAAAAACTGTTGATCTATCCTATATTAATAAGGAATCTAAATATCAAAGTCATTTGCCAGAATGGCAATGTTAAAAAATAGAAAAGTCGGTATTAAAACATTCTTCTTGTTAAGTGCCCTTTTGTTGGTTCCTACTCATAGTAATCCCATGTACAACAGAATGAAACACTCCCCAATTCTGTTCCACGCACATTGTCTTTTCTATCTTTAAGCCCATTGTTGCAGACACTACGTCAGTCCATCTAGTTGAGGCTCTTTCTCTTTTGTTTTTTTCCTGCCACTCTTCCAAACATGATGTCTTTCTCCAGAGACTGGTCCCTCATGATAACATGTCCAATATATGTAAGATGCAGTCTAGTCATCCTTGCTTCCAGAAAGCACTCTAGTTTCACCTTTTGTAAGACAGATCTGTTGGATTTTTTGGCAGTCCGTGGCATATTCTGTATCTGATGTTAGCACCATGACTCAAAAACAGCATTCATCTGCAGCCTGCCTTACTCAATGTCCATCTTTCACAAGGATATGGCTTGAGTCAAGTGTTCTTTAGTCTCAAATGTGACATCTTTACTTTTCAACAAATTAAAGAAATTTGTTTGCAATAGCTTATCTCAATGCAATGTGTTATTTTGATTTCTTGACTGCTGCTTCTGCAGATATTGATTGTAGAACCAAGTAAAGCAAAATCTTGGACAATTTAAATCTTTCCTCCATTTACCATGAAATTACTTATTGACATAATTGTGCGGATTTTTCTGTGCTTAATGTTGAGGTGCAATCCATAATGAAGGCTATGTTCTTTGATTTACATCAGTAAATGTTTCCAGTCCTCTTCATCAGTAAATGTTTCCAGTCCTCTTCATTTCCACCAAAGTTGATTTATCTGCATAATGTAGGTTGTTAATGAGTCTTCCTCCAGTCATGATGTTGAAATCTTCTTCATAAAGTCCAGCTTCTTGGATTATTTGCTCAGCGTAGAGAGTGAAGTGATAAGGTGAAAGGATACTGCTGTGGCACACCCCTTTCTTGACTTTAAACCAAGCAGTGCTTCCTTGCTCTGATCCAACTACTGTCTCCTGGTCCACGTACAGATTCCTCATGAGTGCAATTATATTATCTGATATTCCCATTCTTCACAGTGTTTTCATACTTTTTTAATCCACAAAATCAAATGTCTAGTATAGTCAATAAAACATTGATAGATATCTTTCTGGTATTCTCTACTTTCAGCTAATATCCATGTGACATCAGCAATGATGTCTGTGGTCCCATTCCCTTTTCTGAATCTGGCTTGTTTTTGCAGTCATTCCCTAGCTGTATATTGCTACAATCACTTATCAATTGTCTTTAGCAAAATTTTACTTGCTTGTGATATTAATGATATTGTTCAATAATTTTCATATTTGGTTGGTTCCTTTTTCTTGGGAATAGGCAGAAATATTGATCTCTTCCACTCCATTTGCCAGGTAACTGTTTTCCAAATCTCTTGGCATAAATAAGTTTAGCACTTTCAGTATTGCATCTGTTTGTTGAATCATCTCTATTGCTATTCTACCAACTCCTGGAGGCTTGTGTTTTGCCAATGCTTTCCTGGCAGCTTCCACTTCACCATTCAGTAACATTTGCTCCTGATTATATGTGATCTCTTGAAATGTTTGGTCATCTACTGAATTTTATGCTATAATGAATCTGTGTGTTCTTTCCCTCTTGATGTTTCTTACTTCATTTAATATTTTCCCTATAGAACCTTTCACTATTGCTACTCAAGGCTTAAGTTTTTCTTCAATTTCTTAAGCTTAAGAAAAACAGGGTATTCTTCCCTTTTGGTTTCCTATTTCCAGCTCTTGGCACCTGTCCTTATAATATTTGATTTTGTCTTCTTCAGCTGCCCTTTAAATTTTTTTGTTTAGTTATTAAACTTCATTATGTCTTCCTTTTACTTTGGTTGCTAGATGTTCAAGAGCATGTTTCAGAGTCTCTTTTGACACATCACTTATTGTTTTCTTTCTTTTCTGTCTTTTTAATAACATTTTTCTTCAGCCAGGCAGGGCTGGGATTTAGCTTAGTTGGTAGAGTGCCGCTCTGCAGTCTCTGAGGTCCCGAGTATGATTCCCAGCACCACAAAAATGGGAGAAGGATGTGGCAACCCACTCCTGAAGCAATCCTGAAACAATCAGCCATTGAAAACCCTATAAGGGTCACTATGAGTAGGACACAACTCGATGGCCCCTAACAACAACAACAATCAGCCAGGCAAGGTGGCGTACACCTATAATCTCAGCAGCTCAGGAGGCAGAGGCAGGGGGATTGCAAGTTCAAGACCAAAAGCAGTCTGCATAATTTATTGAGACCCTGTCTCAAAAAGTAAAAAAAAAAATGGGCTAGTGGGACACCACAGTGGTACAGCACTTGCAAAGCATGCAAGCATGGGACCCTGGGTTCAACCCCCAGCACCAAAATAAATAAATAAATATTAATAATGATAACCTTTTTCTTCACTCATAAATGATATATTTGATGTCATGCTACAACTCATCTATCTTCAATCATTACTGTCTAGTTCATTAAGCTTGTTCTTGAGGTGGTCTCAGAAAACAGATGGAATATACAGAAGGTCATACCTTGGCTCTCATACACTTGTTCTTTCTTCAGTTTTAGTTTGAATCTGCATGTCAGCAGCTTATTGTTTAATCCACCATCACTACCTGGTCTCATTCTGACTTTTGATACCAAGCTTTCCTATCAGCTCTTTCCAAAAATATCATCAATTACAAACAACATGTTCCATCTGGTGAATTCCATGTGTATGTTGTTGTTGTTGTTATGTGCTGTTGAGTTGGATCTGACTTATAGTGACTCTCATAGAGTTTTCATTGGCTAATTATGTTGAAAGAGGACTGCCATGTCTATTCTCCCATTTTCGCAATGCTGGGGATCAAACCTGGGTCCTCAGACAGTGAAGAGCAATGCTGTACCAACTGAGCTCCATGTGTACAGTTGGCATTTGTTGTTTAAAAACTGTATTTGCAATGAAAATATTGTTGGTTTGACAAAATTGTATCATGTGATTTCCAGAATCTTTTCTGTCACCAAGGCCATATTTTCAAACTACTGAGCCTTCTTTGTCTCCAACACTTGCATTCCTGTCACCAGTAATTATCAGTACATACTGATTGCATGTTTGATCTATTTCAGATTACAGCTGCTGGTAAAAATCTACAGTATCTTCATTTGTAGCCTTAGTTGTCAGTGTGTAAGTTGAATAATAGTTGTGTTAACAGGTCTTCCTTTTAGGCATATGGATGTTATTCTATCACTTCTAGCACTGTACTTCAGGATAGATCTTGCAATGTCTTTTGGCTGATGAATATAATCTTATTTCTCATTCACCTGTCATTCCCAGCATAGTAGACCATATGGTTATCTGATTCAAATGGCGCATACTAGTCCACTTTATCTTACTGATGCTGAGAATGTTGATTTTTATGTGCTCCATTTCTCTTTTGATGATTTTTTTCTAATTTTATTTAGATTCATACCATATACATTCCATGTTCCAATTCTTGATGGATGTTTACAGCTGTTCCTTCTTATTTTGAGTTATGCCACATCAGCAAATAGAGGTCCCTGGGACTTTACTGCATTCCTGTCACTAAAGCAAACTATACTTGAGGAAGTAACTCTTCCCCAGTTGTCTTTTGAATGCCCTCCAACCTGGGGGATCATTTTCTGACTTTATATTTCACAGTATTTTTCTGCTATACATAGGGTTTTTTCCATGGCTGTTTCTACAGTGAGTTAGTCCTGTCCTTCTCCCTACTCTATCTTAGTCTGAAGCTCAGCTGAAACCTGTCCACCATGGGTGACCCTGCTGGTATCTGTAATAATGGTGGCATGCCTTTCAGAATCTTAGAAACACACATGCCCACACAGTACAGGAAACTATTAGATGTGGCAGATAAATTTTACTTTTATGTAATTCCTGTGCTTTCTCTTCAATGTTATTTAGTCTCAGGTACAGCCAATATGTATCAAAATGTATTACCTTCACTACATATTTACTGAGAGAATGCATGTGATATTATTATGAGCTCTCCATGAAGTTGCTAAGCATCATGGAACTTGATCTTTCTTTTTCTACATCCTAACATTTCAGTTCTTAATCTCTATAATTTCTTCAAAATTGCTGTTTTTCATTTTCCATCACATATCATACTACCTGCTCCAATAACCAATTCTATTTAGATACTTGTCATTAAAACTCATTTTTATATTTGACTGAAATATTACTTTCTTTAGTTATTTTGATTAGCTGCGCCTGACTCTGACATGGAATGTAATACCTAATATGCCTATTTCCTATTTTAATTGCCTACATGCCTACTAATGTGACAGTTGATCCCATTAGATCCCAGAGCTAAGCAGGGTTGAGCCTGGTTAGTACTTGGATGGGAGACTACCTGGGAAAACCACCTGCTATAGGCTTATGAGAAGGATCCAGACACCCACTCCCCCAAAACAATCATCTATTGAAAACCCTATGAATAGCAGAGAAACATGACAATAGTGTTTCATCTGTTGTATGCATGGGTGCTATGAGTCAGTCACCAATTTGATGGCACCTAACAACAAACAACAATGTGTCTGTTTCTTATTTTAATTATGGTTTGTAAGGCTTCTTAGGTTATCTTTTAAGTTTTCTCATTTTATAAATTAATTCTTTAGTTAAAGAAACTATGAAACATTGCTGAAAGAAAATTTTAAAAGATCTAAGTAATTAGAAAGACATCTCACATTTATGGATTGGAAGAAGTACAATTAAGATAGCATTTCTCCCAAAAAGGATCTATAGGTACAATCTCTACCAAAATTACAGCAAGCCTTCTTTCTAAGTTACCCATTTTATCATAAAATTTACAAAAGAACGCAATAAGTTCAGAATAACCAATATGATTTTGAAGAGGAAAAATAACATCACAATATTTTAAATTCCCATTTTCAAAACTTATTGTGTAGGTATAGTAATTAAGAGTATGGTATTGGGAAAATAATAGACATATAGAATAGTGAAGATAAGTACAGGTTGAAAAATGAACTCATATTTCTGTACAATTATTTTTTGATAAAAGTGTTAAAATAATTCAATAAAGAAAGGCTATTCTTTACAACAAATTGACAAGTTAGGACAAATGAATATCAACATGCAAATGATGAACAACTTATTTCACACTATACACAAAAAATAAATTCAAAATGGGTCACATTTTTAAAAGTAAGAAACAATGTGCTATTAATATAATATTAGAGTTCACAGGGGGAAACCTTTCTGTTTTTAAAATGTTTTCAGATAAATATTCAAGAGAATTTGTTAGTTAACAGTCATACAATAATGAGTAATAACAAAGTTGTAGAAAAACTAGAACCCATAGACATTGCTAATGAGAACATAAAATGGTGCAGCCACTTTGGAAATGGTTTATTTACTTAAAAGCTAAGCATAAATTTATCATAGGTAATTAACAGAACACCAACCTCTTTTGCTCCAGTGTAAATGATTATAAGTTAACTAAAATATCATATCCTCCAGTTTTCTTATTTGATAAATATTTAATTGTTTTAGTCAATAAAAAGCTGGGTGTTCATTTTAGGCTATTCTAACCTTTTCACTTTATAACAGAGTCCTGTGGATCTCACCCTTCTATACTCTTTTGAATGTCTTTTCTCAATTGATTTTGTTAATAGTTTCATTCAAGTCCCTATTTTACTTCACTTTTATTATTTAAAAATGTTCTTAATTTAGTGTTTTATATATTTGGTAATTCCTTAGGAAAGGAAAATAATTTTTAAAAATTAAGAGGAATTGAGTTACTAGATATTAAATTTGTTAAATAAGGACATTAAAAACAAAACTGACATTTTCAACTACTTTATTTCCTTATATAAAAATAAATAACTGATTTAATCACTTTATGTATGAAATGCATTAAAAAGCATATGTAATTATTCCATATTATATATGGAAACATACAGAATATAATTTGGAAATTCATGAAATTTTCAAGCTCTTTAAAAATTAGGTTATAGTCTCCTTTATCAATTTGTTTGGACGTTCATTAAAATGAAACAAATTGGAGCCTGAATCTATTCCATGGTATATAATCAGATTTAAGTTATTTTCATATGCTATATTAAAATGGAAACAACACATTTCAAAATACTTAACACAATTCAGAATATTCTGCATGCATTTAGATAAATGCAGAAAAAAAATTGTTCTCACAGATACATAGATCTTTCTGTGTTATTTGTAAGTTGGATGAAGTCAGTAGAACTGGTCTCTTACCATGAGGGATTTATGAAAAAGAACTAGTGGATTTTCAAGCCTTAATATTAATTATTCCTTGCAATCTGTAATTTGGAGTTATTATAATCAACTATGCCTGCAGCTATAGCCCTGTGGCACCCGATCCCATCAGATCTCGGAAGCTAAGCAGGGTCAGGCCTGGTTAGTACCTGGATGGGAGACCGCCTGGGAACACCAGAAGCTGTAGGCTAGGAGAAGGACCTGGCAACCCCCTCCCAAAAATCAATCTGCCATTGAAAACCCTATGAACAGCAGAGAAGCACTGACTATAGTGTTTCCCCTGTTGTACAGAGGGTCGCTATGAGTCGGATACCGACTAGAAGGCACCTAACAACAACAACAACAACAACAAATAATCAACTAGCTTTCTATTTGAAGTATGTTGTTGTTGCTAGGTGCCGTCAAGTCATGTCTGACTTACAGTGACCCTCATAGGGTTTTCAATGGCTGACTAAGGATTATCTCACAAGTGGATTGCCATGTCCTTTTCTCATTATTGCAGTTCTGGGAATAGAACTCAGGACCTCAGAGACTGCAAAGCAGCACTTTACCAACTGAGCTATATCCCAGCCCCTATGAAGTACAGTGATTAATAAAATCAAACATCAGCTTCTTGACCAATATTACATTCCTATATCTGTACGTATGTATGTGTACACATGTGTATATACATATGTTTACACACATATGTATGCATGCATGTGTATGTACATATTCATGGATATACACATATTATATATGGTTCTATAGTAAATCAATTGTTCTAGGAAATATTTTCTGTGCTTGCTTTCTGTGCTATCAAATTCATACCAGATTCCTTATTAAAAATTACTGTTTTGAAAATTCAACTATAAGATGAGAGTAGTGGCACATTCCTATAAACCCAGCAGCTTGGGAGGCAGAGGCAGGAGAACACAAAATTCAAGGCCAGAGGCAGCATGTGTAACTTGGAGTTACCGTGTCTTAAGATAAAAAATAAAAGCCCTAGGTTGAATCTCCTAGTAACACACACACACACACACACACACACAAATATGTATAACAAAGTGGAAAAAGTAAAAACCATGTTAAAGCTCACTGAGTAATATACTATGGGGATTCTTATCTAAGCCAATGTTATTCAAATTATGGTTACATACTTCAGTATCACCTGGGTTAGGAAGAGAGATATTAGGCCTACGTCAAAAAATTTATAAATTTCACTTATTTATTTAGGACTCTCATATTAGTAACCTAAACATCCAAACTTTTCAAAGCTCTTCAGATCTTTTATGATTATTTATGTATCAAATTCATTGTTAGTGAAATTAACCTGCACGTTAGAATCACATGGAGAACCTTAAAAATAAATATAACAGATATTCAGATTCTACCTACGTAGATGTTGAATTAACTTTTCTGGAATTTGTCCTGGACAACAATATTTTGCAAGGGCAAACCAGGTGGTACTATTCTGAAGATAGATCTAAGAACTGCTATTCTCAAATGTGAAAAGTAATGCTCACCTAGATGCACTATTTCCCAGCACTTACACCTAATCAGTTTCACTCATTTATTTTATTGGCCTGTAACTGTGGCTGAGCCTATAGCCTCTGAACAAGGAATACTCTCTACACTAGATACTGTAAGTAGAAACTTGGAAGTAGAGACTCAAAACACCACAGTCTACTGAGGTCAGGTATGAAAGAGAGCACTCACATTTGTGACAAGGTAGACCAATTTTGAAAGGACTCCGAGTGGGACTAGTGCCAAGGTAGTAGATGCTTGTAGGAAATATTAAGTGGAGCAGAGCTAGCACAGATGAAAGACATCAATAGTCAGGTAGAACAAACAAGAAGATGTATGATTTTGAACAAGCACAGCTCTTAGCAAAGAAAGTAGGTCCCAATAGTGTTTTGGGAATCTTGGCAAACCACACAGAGCTATTCACTTTTGCCTGTAATGAAAATATATTTTAGGTGGTTGTTGTTGTTAGATGCCATCGAGTCAGTATCTGACTCATAGTGACCCTCATAGGGTGTTCAATGGCAGACTATTTCGGGATTGCCTTGGGAGTGGATTGCCAGGTCCTTCTCCCATTTTTGCAGTGCTGGTGCTGGGAATTCAACTCGGGACCTCAGGGAATGCAGCGCAGCGCTCTACCAACTGAACTAAATCCCAGCCCATATTTTAAGTAGTTTCAGAAAAATAAATCAAGCAATAAAATATCCTTCCTTAAAATTAACAACATAGTATTGTCACTTGAAATAAATGTTTGAAAACATTATCTAACTCAAATCAACTCCTTACATAGAACATCAAAGACCCTTGAATTTTAAACCCCAAATTAAGTTTTTAGATGCATACCACACCACATGCTGCACTCTATACTCTATCCATTCTAGCCTGATATTTTCCTACACCTAAAAATTTGCTCACATTGTCAAAGAGCCATTCATTATTCAAACTACTCCAAAAATATTCCTTCCTACACAAAGTTTTTCTGACTCTTTCTTCCTGTGAAATTTGTAGAACATTTTGTTTCTACCTTTGGTTAACTTTATGTCCTAAATTGTATGTTTTGGATACTTGTTTTGATAAACAAAGATTTGAAGGCAAAAGTGTTGAGAAATTCATTTTCCTAAGTTCAATTTTGCAACCACCAGAGGAAAAAGAGATGCCTGGGCTATTTTTCTGTTGTTTCTTATGTCCTTTAGCTGCACTTTATTTACTGGGAGAATACATTTGTATTTGGATTGGAGCCTAAATTTGAATCTGTTTAGCACAATTGTCATTTGGTGTTTGTTTCTAGTCATGATAAAATCTATAAACTTTGTTCTGTCAAATTTCAAGAATATTTCAGAGCACATATTATGGTGCAAAAACACAGAGATCAAGGTGCAAATTTTTTATCATCACTTGAACTTTAAGAATTGTTTTCATAGCATGATGTGTCTGTCATGTCAGGTTTATTTTCATTCTGTTGACAATCATGTTTTATGGTGGATTTTTGCTGTTTTTGTTTTGTTTTGTTTTTTGTTTTTAACATTTAAAGCACTTTCTGTCTTGTGGCTGTGGGAAGGAGCATTTTGCTGAACCTGTGTTCTCCACCTATGTCCCTGACATCTCACATTCATCGTGAGACAGGTCAAGGGGCCCTACCTCTCCGTGGGATGATAGACAGATACTAAATATTGTTAATGAACTTTTAAAATATGTTAGAATCATTATTGATGTTAATAATAAGTGTATTTATAGTTTTTATTATGAGTGCACATATGCAGGTTTATTTTCCTGTAAATAAGCAAAGATGTCAGAGGATAGATTCATTTGACTCACCAACTAGCAGTTATTGTACTTTCCCTTGCTGTCCTGGCTACCATGAACAAAAGGACTGTCAGCAAAGCAGCTAGTCAGACTACCCTTATACCAGCACCAGCCATTTTGAACACTTCATAGACACTTTGAGGAAGCTACATGACAATTGAAGCTGAAGCACAACTCTGGCTTCTGAAGTTGCAGCCCCAGCCATAAATTTTCAGATTGTTTTCAGTTTGCATTGGATTTTTGGCTTTTGCATGTCTTGGTGAACTCTAAATGACCCTGCTACCATTTCCATTCAAGACAGAGAAGGAGCACTTCTGCTTGTGGCCTAGAAAAGGGATTGCTGTGACTCCTTCAGAAAAGACAATGCTGTGATTGACATAAACATAAGCATCCATTTGCATGATATGTATTCTGTGATGGGTGCAAGCACATGCTTTTTTTGCTATATAAGTAGACTATGCAGCTCAATCTGTCAGTAAGCTGCCTCTCCTGGTATTGCCATGTTGGGTCCAATTAAAGATTCTCTCAAGTCTTTTTGTCTACTTTCAGTAGCACAGGATGAGCTAGTAAAATGAAGAAAGAAGCAGAGAAAACAGCAAGGCAACAACAATAGTGCCACAGAGATGTCAGAACACTGGCAATGGTGGCAGTGAAGACAGCAGAGCAGCACTGGCAGCAAGGTAACTACTACAGAAATGGAGGACAAGCTATCTGTCTTAATGGCAGCAACAGAAGCGAAGCTAAACAAATTGAACAACACTGACTATCTCAGCAGAAATGGAGCTGTGAGAACTGGGTGGATCTGACAAAGGTAACAAAGGGGCGACAAGAATTTCACAGCCTAAAAAACACAGAGCCAAGTGATTGACAGGCTGAGCAGCAAAAGCTGCATGGTCCTTAGCACGCAAGGTCTGACACCATAGTCCCAGGAGGTGTGAAAATGGATGCTGTTAAAGACTGAGGAATCCTGATACCTAGGCTCACCTGGAAACTGCATAGCTAGCTGCAGTCAAGGACTAAAGAATTTCAATCTCTTTGGCCTACAAAAAAGCTGTTAACACTAGGGGAAACCCTTTGCTACAATTGCTCCAGTCCATCTTATTTTGCTGCTTGCTGCTGTCAAATGCCTAGGGACACAAAAAAGCTGACAGACTACCTCTTGAATGGCTTCTCCTTGCCTATCCACAATTTCTAACCAGATAGCTTAGAAGGACCCCAGTCAGTGGATAGGTAACAACAGTTTCCCTAAGAATCTAATCATACTCACTAAAGTAACACCTGCCTAATTCATATCTCAACAATATTTTCTTTCTCACATTTAAAATTATGTTAGATAGTAGGTATTACATATAATTAGAAATTTTTTGTGATGGCATGAACTAGAACCCTTAAAATGTTTATGTCCTTGTTTTCAAACCATTTTAAGTTAGTCTTACATTTTGAGAATCACACTCAGTGGTACTACGATTTTCTTCCTTTGTTGGCACAACTCGAGGACTCTCATTGTTTCCAGGAGCACTTTGTTGAGGCTTGAGAGAGATACAGAGAGAAACAGAGACAATTACATATAAGAAAAATAGGTAAACAAAGATATCTATATGGGTACTGTAACACATGATACAAGGTCAGTATTATACTCACAGTAAAAGAATAAAACTTATGTATACATAGCAGACACTTATAAAAGGGCCTTAAAATTCTTAACTTTGAAATTAAGTAAAAGAACTTCTGCTCAATTTTGCAATGTTGATGTCCAATAGGACTTTTTCCTCACAGAAATCTTTCTTCCTCCTTCCCTCCCTCCCTCCCTTTCCCTCCCTTCCTTCCTTTCTTCTTTCTTTCTTTCTTTCTTTCTTTCTTTCTTTCTTTCTTTCTTTCCTTCTTTCTCTTATTACTGGGGATTAAACCAGGGCCTTGTACATGCCAGGCAAGGGCTCTACCAATGAGACACTCCCCTAACCCCATTTTTGTTTATCCATTTTTTTTTCTTTTTTATAGGCTGCCTTTGGCCTTGAATGCACAGTCCTCCTGTCTCAACTTGCCAAGTTACTGGGATTATAGATGTGCAAAACAGCACCCTCCTGAAAATATTTATTTCTTAACTAATATATTAAGAGTTATGTTCACTTAAAAGGCATAGATTGTGTACTTTCTCCTTATTTTCATGGGCAGTTTAAATGAAAAATACGTGTTTGTTTCATGTTTTTCTATAAGGAAGAAAATGTTTTGTTCCACCTGTAATTTACATAGAGGATTATATTCAGTCCATTCCTTCACAAACCAATCTCTGTATTTCTTCTGCAAACCCAATATTCTTAAATTCATCTCTTTAGGAAGGCTAAATTAAAACAATAAGTTTCCTGGTTTTGACCAGAGAGTTATATGCAGCACCATATAATATATATATGTGTGTGTGTGTGTGTATATATATATATATATATACACACACACACACATACACATATATACACATACACACATATATATATATATATACACACATATATATATATATATGTGTGTGTATGTGTATATATATATATATATATATATATATATATATTATATATATCACTGCAGGTAGATTTAAGATTTTCCACTCAAATATATGAGTTTCTTGGGTAGAGCTGGTTTAAGTATAATGTTATACTAATCAACCCATGAGGACAATTTGATAAGACGGACAAAAAGTAAATTCACCGAATGTTTCTTGCCTCTGAAACTTACCAGAATGAATCAAAAAGGAGAAAGAAATGAGATTTCCAAACACTGGAGACCCAAGAAGATAACTGTAATATAGGACCTGGTCAGAGTATTCCAGTCTCACCCAGGTTTTTCAGCTGGTTATTTTCTACATGGGCTGGGATTTAGTTCAGTTGGTAGAACACTGCTCTGCAGTCTCTGAGGACCTGAGTTCGATTCCCAGCACCTTAAAATGGGAGAAGGATGTGGCAACCCACTCCCAAGACAATCCTGAAATAGCCATTGAAAACCCTATGAGGGTCTCTATGAGTTGGATACCGACTCCACGGCAACTAACAACAACAACATTTTCTACATAACGCTCAACAAGTTTTCCACAAGCAATTACATCGTTACATCCTAAAAAGCTTTTAGGCTTTTCCATTGCTCCTCTGAGATTTTATTTCTGCTGCTTCCATGGCTACCATTTTTATTTAACTCACGAGAGGTACACTACACTTCTTGGTTTCTCCTCTTTTTTTTTTTTTTTTTTTTTTTTATTCCTTCCTGAAAACAGGAGGTTGTTGCTCAAGCTTTACATTTCTAACTTGGTTTGGCCTTCCTTGGGTTCCTCAAACATCCTGAGCCGTTTGGCTCTCACTCAGAACTCTTTTATGGGTCCTTTTATTTTCTTATGGAAGCCCTTTGCCTCCTCCCTTTCTTGGCAGGCCCTTTTCCTGCCTTTCCTTAGAGCTCTTTGCTCCTTTTCTCTGTGGCAGGCTCTTTTTCTGCTCTTCCTCAATGCCCTTTGGCCCCTTCACAGGCCTTTCTCTGACCCTTTCTTACAGCAGCTCTTGGCCTCCTTTTTACGTTAGGCTTTGGCCCTGCCAAGCCGCTTTTTGCCTTTCTATATCTTCCCATTGCCCGGAGGAACGTTCTAAGAGGATCACTCTTACAAAAGTAATGCACTTGTAAACATCTAGAACTACTTAGTAAAACTGGTAGAATATTAATGCAAAAAGAATACCAAAACTTAATGAATGTTAGAGAAACAATATAAAATAAAGCACTTAAACTCACTAAAATAATTCCCATATTAAGTCACTGAGATGTCCTTTGGGTATAAATATTAATTAAATTAGCTACATATACAATAAGGGGCTGGGGTTTAGCTCAGTTGTTAGAGGGCTGTTCTGCACTCTCTGAGGCCCTGGGTTCAATCTCTAGCACGAAAAATATGGGAGGAGTTGGCTGCCAACTCTCAAAATAATCCTAAAACAATCACTCATTAAAAACCCTGTGAATGGCAGAAAACCACTGACAATACTACCCAGCGTGGCACAGTGTTGGGGAGTGATTCCTTCTGTTGTATATAGGGTCACTGAAAGTAGGAATCCACTTGATGGCACCTAACAACAACATATACAGAAAGTTTAGCTTCATTGATTGACAACCAGAAGACATTCAGTATTTTATCCTGTTTTACTCAAACTTTTACTCTTGATTTTTCTTCATTTAGAATTTCTACCTGTGGTCCCCACCTGTCCCCCTTGTTGCCTGAGTCTTTTCTAGGAATAAAGAAGATATTAGGAAAATAGATGTGCTCTTTTTAATCCAATTAAATCTCTTCAATAAGCTTCGGGTCTAGAAACTTAGCCAATAAACAAGTCAGTGCTCTATATTAGATGACTTTGGTGGATATGAGGAGAAAAAAGTTTTTTTATATATATACACAGTATTTATACAACGTGTTACTTAAATCACTTTAAAGCACATTAGGTCTTTCTACTTCTGTGTTCCTCATTCCATTGTGCTTCAAAAGAAAACACATGCACTTTTGTTTATCATTTTTGCTTGGTTATCTCACCAAAGAATAAAAGACAACACGTTTGTTCATTATTGTCTCTACATTCCGTACTCTGATAGTGATTATTAAATAACTGATTTAAGTTGAAGAAACCCAGTGGGTCTTGGTATTTAGTTTCTTTCTGTTTCTCTTAGAGTATATAACTAAGTCAAATGATCACAAAGGAGGATAAACAAATATTCTCGTGGGATTCTAAAATAAAGAAATCATTTCCTAAAGGTTAAATTACTGACTTGATCATTAAGAAAATTAAATCAAATCTCCCTTTGGTCTAATGTGATAAGAAAATATGGTAAATGATAGGATTAAGCACTATCTCAATTATCAAAATGAGTATGTTTGACAGGACTACCTTATAGTAAACTCTAATTTAGCTTTGATAATTTTATGTTAACTACTCCTTTAGATTATACCAAATTACCTTACCTGCAGAAAGAGATGGAAACAGAGGAAGGAGAAATATAGTTCTTTTACATTCATTACATTTCTAACTTTTCAAACCCTTTGGATTATCCTTCTTGAAAAATTGTTTTTATTTATCATCTATTTATCTATCTAATTTAGACATAGCATTTTCCTTTGTTGCTCAGGTTGGCCTTGAATTCATGAGTTCACGTGAGTCTTCTGCCTCAGCCTCCTGATTAGTGGAGACTATGGGCACATGTCATTGTGCCTAGTTCTGAAAAATTACTTTAAAATTAATTACACAAAAAACAATGTAATACCGTGTTACCTTTCCTGTGAAAACGTATAAAATGTATAAAACAAAGTTCCTGGGAGAAAATAAGGGAGACGTTTTTCTTACTTCAGGAGATTATGAAATTTGTTCATTTTCTCATAAAATTTTTGCTGCATTTATTTATTTATTTATTTATTTTCAGCTGAAATAGCATAGATTGTTTTTTAAATAAAATGTTAAAAATTATAAAATGATAAAAATTATAAAATATTTTGTGTAAACACAAGATTAATTTTAATCAAACGTTCTGTGATAGAAGAATAAAGGATAGAACCCAGAACTTGGGACAGTCTTAAAGATGCACAGGAGTTTGAAATGAGGACAAGGAGTTAGGAAAAGGGATTTAGATTTCAGATAATATGAAATGGAAGTGAAGAGGATGAAGTTTTTGGGAAGTAAAAATAGTACATAAATGTGCTCCAATGAACAAATTGTAACTTGGAAATGCTGTATCAAGTAGTTGTTGGAATTTATCTCCAACCTGAAGAGTGCAGATTCAATGATCTAGGCAACATAGAAAGTTGATGGGTTCTAACCACTATTTATTAATATATCAACATTTGTAGACATAAGACCTTAACTTTAGGCATTGACAAACAATTCGGTTACAAGTTTACATAAACTAAAAAAGAGAAATATGAAGACTGAAAAAAAAGAGTTATTTAGGTGTTCTTAAACTGCATTTCTAAATAACATGTCAATAATAAATGCTAAAGTAAAAATTGTGCAAATAATAGTATGCAGTATTTATGCAAGAGAAGAATTATTCTAAATTAATCATGAGAAATAAAATCTTAGTGCTTCCAAAGTATTTTTATGATGAATATGGCAGTACTAAATTAAATCGCTAATTAATTCATTACTCACAAACATTTATGTTAATATTTCAAAATGATACAAGCTCTTGTTTATATCAGAAGAACTCATTTACCACTTTCTTTTCTTATACTAATAATTTCTGAGGAATTACTGAATAATATATTATCTCTAGCAAGATTGCTGATTTTTATGATGATGATGATATGATGATGATGATGATGATTTGCAATGCTGTGCATTAAATCTAAGGCCTCATATAGCTAAAGCAAGTAATCTGCTCCCAGCTATAAACACAGGTGAAAATGTTAAGATGTTTGAATAATTCAGGAACCTATTTGATTTCGTGTTTGTCAATGGGTATGGCTCATATACATAAGGAGAATTATTTGCAAATTGGGAAAGTGCATGGACATATTTGATTGAAATGTAAACAAAATACTTTAGGTAAGGGCAAATATTTTAATTGGTTTAAAAAGTTTAAATAATTAAAAATAAACTCTGACTTTGTCTTTTCTTCTTTTGAAGAGAGTTGGATAAAAATTATAGTTGCTCCTTTACAGAGCCCTTGCCATGTACCAGAAAAAGGTCAGTGAATTATGCACATTATATTTTAGCAATTAATCATGCTATCTCTTAAAAATGAAGTACCTTATAATTCAATGTTTAAGAAACTTACCCAAATTAACAAAGCAAGCAAATGGTAGAACCTATCCAAGGACACACTCCTTAATATCAGTCAATGTTAATCCTAGTATTCTGAGGAAATTAATTAGGAAACATCCACGTTGAAAGGCATTAAACTTAAGTTCCTTAAGCCCATATTGCTTATAATCCACTCTCAAAATAGTGCATCTCTGAAGCATATTAGAAAATAAAGTATTCACAATGTAACAATTCATGTGAATAGGTTGAATAGTTTATCAGTAGGAAAATTTACTCAATAATACACATATGTATTTTGAAAGGTTTCTATTGAAGCTTTAAACTTATCCCCCTTTCATCTCAATTTAACAGAAAGAGAAATATAAAGTCATAGTCCAGTGGTATTTCTTTAACAAAAGAGTATTCACATAATTTTCAACTTCTTAGTATATGTTCGCTTTTGTAAATTTTTAAATAACACTTACGTTGTGATGTCCCCTAATTGGAATGTAAACAGTGACTCAGGTCACTAAAATACACATACATTTAAGGAAGTACAGGTATTTCTTTCTTACAAGTGGCTTTATGTTTTAGTTTAAACCTTTCTTAAAATATTTTATTTGTTTTAGTTACAAAATATATATTGATAAATAATTTATAAAGAAAATAAAACTTGTATTATGATTTATCAGATAGTAATTTAAAAAATATTTCTTACTTAAATTGTAAGTTATTTCTTGATATTTTAAAAGAAAATTTATTCAAATCATGGAAAAAATTAAATATGAAATATAAAGCCTCCTGCAAGCAGTTAAGAGATAACTTTAGAAGTCTTTATGACTTCTAAAACTAATGTATTCTGATGTTACATTATTCATATTTCTCATGGAGAAGCCCATACTTTTATAAAATTACTGTTGTTGTTGTTGTTGTTGTTGTTGTTGTTGTTGTTGTTGTTGTT
>VMDO01014750.1:0-53513 GCA_007922755.1 Pedetes capensis | reverse complement strand
ACTGAGAACCTTTTTTTTCTAGAAACTGTAACACCTTTAAATATCCTTTTCCCCATAATAAAAATGCTTGTCTTTCCATTTTAATTTCTATTTCTATTTCCATTGTATGTATTTTTCTGATGATGCCTATCACACCATATATTGAATTTCTGTTCTCTCATTATATTCTTTATACCAGTGGTTTCATGCCTTATCATTTCCTTTTACATTTTAGAAGTTATTTTTTCCACAATTTTTTTTCTAAATAGTTTTGACACATTTCTCTAATGCACTTGATCAATTCAGCCTGGATTTAATTGTGCTGTTTTATTTTTTTAATTATAATGTCTTTAACTCATTGATGTCTCTTTTGCTCAATTCTATTGTATTTTAATTTTCTATGTCTTTTATATGAATTATGATTCTTCTCTCAAAATAGTATGTTTTTGTAGGGAAATTCAAACTCCAAATAATTCAGTCTTTCTGTGGTTCTATCCTACCTAGGAGTATGGCATTCCTTTGATTTTTTTCCCAGCTATTCTTTTCTGTTCTCAATTCTGTGACTTCTCCCAGACTCACAAGTGCCCCACATGCTGTATTGTTTTATATTTCCTTAAGTAAGGCAAAATTTGTATGTAATTTTTCTTTGATATGCTGGGGCCTGTTTTCTGAGGATCTACTCCTTTTATATTTGAACTCCTCAGAAGAAATAATACTGTTAAAATGTCATTCTATGGGTTGGAGATAATACCTCCATGGTAGAGTGCTTGCCAGCATGCACAATTCATTAGTTTGGCCCTTTGCACCACAGAAAAAAATATTACACTGCCAAATGTAATATACAGAGTCAATGTAATACCTATTAAAATCCCAATGACATTCCTTACAGAAATAGAGCAAACAATCCTAAAATTTCTATAGAATTATAAAAGATTAAAATAGCCAATGCACTCTTAATCAAAAGTCCTCACAAAGTTTGATGCATCACATCTCCTGACTTCAAAATATGTTACAAAGGCACAGTAATCAAAACAGTATGACATTGGTATTAAAACAGACATATAAAGCAATGGCCTGCCTGCAGCCATAGCTCTGTGGCATCGGATCCCGTCAGATCTCAGAAGCTAAGCAGGGTCGGGCCTGATTAGTACCTGGATGGGAGACCGCCTGGGAACACCAGAAGCTGTAGGCTTGAGAGAAGGATCTGGCAACCCCCTCTCAAAAATCAATCTGCCATTGAAAACCCTATGCACAGCAGAGAAGCACTGACAATGGTGTTTCCCCTGTTGTACAGAGGGTCGCTATGAGTCGGATACCGACTCGATGGCACCTAACAACAACAACAACAAATAAAGCAATGGAACAGAAAGGAGAGCCTGGAAATTAACCCACATGCCCATGGTCACTGGCCTTCAGCAAGCAATCCAGGAACACACAATGGAGAAAATCTCTTCAATAAATTATGATGGGAAAACTGGATATTCACATGCTAAAGAATGAAATTGAATACTTATCTCATACTATAAATAAAAGTCAACTCAAAATGGATTAATGACTTATTTATTTATTTATTTATTTAATTTTTGTAGTACTGTGGGGTCGAACCCAGGATTTCATGCGTGGTTTGTAAGTGATGTGCCACTCAGCTGCAACCTCAATTTTTACTTCTATCTTGGATACAGGGTCTCACTAAATTATGTAGGCTGCTCTGACTCCAACTTGAGATCCTCCTGCCTCTGCCTCTCTGAGTCACTGGGATTACAGGCATGAGCCATCATATCCAGGGATTAAAGATTTAAACATAAAATCAAAAGCCATAAATCTCATGGAAGAAAACACATGAGGAGATATTGTAGACATTGGTCTAGTTCGTAATTTATTTCTGGATATGACATTAAAACCACATGCAGCAAAAGAAAAATAGACAGATAATACTGAATAAAAATTTTAAAACTTCTATACAGCAAAAGAAATAGTCAACCAAGACAAAAAAAAATTACAGACTTGGAGAAAACATTTGCAAACCATATATTGGATAAGGGGTTAATAGCCAAATATATATAGACCCCACACAACCAACTGCACCCATGTGCATGGTGGAAAATTCTTGTAGTTCCAGCACTTGGGAGACAAACACAAGGGGCTTATATAATATGTAGCCAGCCTAGGCTACATATTGAGTTCCAGGCTAGCTGGAACTACATAATAAGACTTTATCTTGAAAACAAAATAAACAAACAAACAAAAGTAAATAAATAAATAATTACAATGAGATGCCACTTAAAACCTATTGGGATGGTTTAATTAAAAAGACCAAAGATAATGCGTTGGTGAAGAAGTGGAGAAGATGAAATGCTATGCTCTGTTGGTAGAAATGTACACTGATATAGTCATTATGGAAGACAGTATTGAAGGTCCTCAAAAATTAAAAATAGAACTACTACCATATAATATAGTAATCACATGTATAATCAAAATAAATAGTCAGTTAGTGAAGAGATATCAGAAGTCTCTATGTTCATTGCAGAATTATAAAAGCTAAGATATGGAAATGACTTAAATTTCCATCAGTAGATGAATAAAGAAAATGAGGTAGGTATGAAAATGGTATAGTAGTATGTCTTTTAAAAGAAAAAAATCCGGACATTTGCAACATGGATCAAACTTGAGAGAATTCTTGGTTTTAGGTGCCATCCACTTGTGTCTAATTTGTAGAGAGCCTATGGGCATCAGACAAAACACCTCCCAATACTGTGCTATGCCCAGCAATATTGTTAGTACTTCTCTAGTATTCATAAGGTTTGCAATGGCTGATTGTTCTGACGAGTGGGCTGCCAGGTCCTTCTTCCAAGCCTACAGCACCCAGTATTCCCAGGCAGTATCCCATCCAAGAACTAACCAGGTTTGACACTGCTTAGCTTCCAAGATCTACAGAATCAGATGCCACAGTGGTATGGGCCGCAGTCTAGAGAGAATTTGGCTAAGTAAAATAAGTGAGACACAGAAAAACAAATACAGCATGATCTCATTTACATGCTGAGTCTAAAATAGTCAACCTCAGAGAAGTGGGGAGTAGAATGGTGCTTGTCAGGGACGAGAGGGAAAAATGACGAATAGTTAGTCAAGGGGTACACAATCTCAGTTCTACAAAGTGAAGAACTTCTGGAGTCTTGTACACAGTAAAGTGAACAAGTTCATAGTAATGTACTCTACATTTGAAATTTGTCCAAAGTATAGATGTTCAGTATTGTCACCCCAAGAAACAAGAAAAGAAAGAAACAAGAAAGGACAAAAGGAAGGAAGCAAGAAAATTATAATTTTTTGAGGTGATATATATGTTAATTAGCTTAATTATAGCAATTTTTCATAATGTATACACACAATAGGTCATTTTCATTATACATTTTAAATATATACAATTTTGGTTTTCATTATACTTTAATAAAGAAGGAAAAACATTGGGCAAAAACACCTAGTACACATTTGCTCTAAACCTAAATCTACCTACTCCAAATTTAGTTTTCTCACTGAT
The DNA here is from genome assembly GCA_007922755.1 of Pedetes capensis. NCBI lineage: Eukaryota > Metazoa > Chordata > Mammalia > Rodentia > Pedetidae > Pedetes > Pedetes capensis. The sequence goes on along the minus strand of VMDO01014750.1, from coordinate 50,002 downwards.
TTAAAAAATAAAGTACTTGACTTAGAAGTATCTTAAAGGATCTTCCATCTCTGTAAAGTTATGAAGTAGCATTATTATACTAATTTTTCATTAAAAAATTCTTATGATCAGGAATGTGTGTGTGTGTGTGTGTGTGTGTGTGTGTGTGTGTGTGTGTGTGTGTTTGAGGCTCATGTTTAGGTAATACCATCCTCAGTTTCAAATTGTTATTTGTAGATGCGTTTGAGTCAGGTCTGACTCATAGAAAAATAAACACCTCCAAATTATGATTGTTCATTGTTCATTCTCATTTCTTATATGTCTTAAATAAGGTATGATATATCATTTCTATGTGGATTCTGTATGATTTTCTTGTTTTACTTTTATCTCCCTATGTAGTAACTTACAGTTTAGACTATACTTCTCAGAATGCAAAGAACTGCTAACAGTCCATGCTCATTGGGTTTTAAAGTTAATATAACATGTTTGTATATATGTATATGTATTGTTATTGTTAGGTGCTGTGGAGTCGTATCCAACTCATAACAACCCTCATAGGGTTTTCAGTGGCTGTTTCTGGATTGCCCCGGGAGTGGATTGCCACGTCCTTCTCCTATTTTTGTGGTACTGGGAATCAAACTCAGGACTTCAGAGACTGCAGAGCAGCACTCTACCAACTGAGCTAAATCCCAGCTCCTTATGCATATGTACGTATATATGTTAATATAACACGTAAAGTTAATATAACATTTTTGTAAAAAATGGTAGCATTTGTCCCTTCAATGTTTGGCAATGATTTTTTTTTCTCTCTTTTATGTTTACTTTTCCATTGTCTTAAAATAATATAGTTATTAGTTGGGACAGATTGATTTTGAGCCTAGCATACAAATTCCATTTCTATTCAGAAATATTGAGGTCCACTTTAAATTTGTCTTTGAACTATGGCACTGAAACCTCCTGGTACCAAATTGGGGGGCTAAAGTCTTCCCAGAAAGGTCAGCTAAGGCATCTCTCAGCCTTAGCTATTCAAACTACCATTAATATTGATTGTTCTCATCCAGAAGTTGATTCTACTTTTACCCTTAAAATAATTCTTTCCAGGATCTTATAACTGTTTTCAGATAGAGTGTCTCTCTGATTTATAATCTAATTAGAGCCCTTTTCCTCTTGTGTCTAGGAAAAGGAGAACAGCTCCTCATCTATTTTGCAGGGACGGTTCATACATTCAGGTCTCCTAGTAAATCCCAAGTCATTTTTTCTTTCTTTAGGTCAAAGGACCACGGTTTCATTTGCTTTTATCTCATCGGGGCTATAGCCCAACTTTTCATCAAATATGTTTTTTTTTCTTCTGAAATAACTCCAATTTCATAGTTCATTGTGACGACCCAAAATATGTCAAGAATTTTTCTAATAAGATTAGAGCATTATGTGTATTTCCTAAGAGAAGTACTTCCCAGTCTCTCATCACTCTTGTGTATTATACAAAGAATGAATCAACTAAGTAGGAGGATTAGAATTTCTCAAAATCATAAGGCATGATTTTGATGGAATACATTATGTTTTAAATTTTTCTTGCCCATAAATTTGGAATAAGTTGCGGACACTTTTTAATCACCATTCTGATTTTAAATTAATGGTTAAATGTCATTTGTATCTTTCAGTTTGCTTCAGTCACACCAATTAAAACAAATTGAACATTATATTGGGGAATTCGCTTAGTATATATTAAACTCAAAGAATATTTCCATAAAAATGTTTTATATTTTGGTATGAGGTAGAGAGGTCAGTGTGCTTACAGGCCAATGGAATAGAAATCATAGATATTTTGGATTAGTTTGCGTCCAAATTTTCACCAGTTATCTGAAGAAGGTCATTTTGAATTCCACATTATCCTAATTTTCTCTGGTCAGGGCTGCTGCTATCATCAATACTATATCTAGACAATTAAGATACTAAACTCTAGATTCCCAAACCCACTAATATGACCACATTTGATAGTAAGCTGCTGCTGCTGGCTGGTTTTTCCATAATTTATTTTGTTTGTTTGTTTTGTTTTGAGACAGGGTCTCACTAATCAAAGAAATGGAACAGAAATGATGGTCGATGCCAATTCAAAGGCCTCAAGAAGTGTTGTACAAGTCTGCCTGCTGTTTGGGCATCTTGCAACCATTGTGTGAATTTATTCACACTAATCTATTGGAAAAGGAGAGACCTCATATACTAGAGCCACATCAGCCCAGTTGCCCTAGCTGAGACCACGAGCAGCAAAGTCAACACTTATCTAAATCTCAGCTTACTGCAATCCATGGGGACCTAGCAGAGACCAAAAGAAGCAGCTCTTAGCTGAGCTCAGGCTCAAAAGTATACCATAGAACTATAAAATAAATGGAATTTAGAATTTTAATCCACTCATTTTGAGGAGTAGTTTGTTTTCAGTAGCAGCTACCAATCTTATACTGGGTACTGGTTGACAAGGTAACTCTTTTAGGGAAACTCTGCCTAGTTTAATCAGTCATTATATTTGAAAGGTCACATGGCCCCAAATTCTAGACTGAGAGAGAAATCACCCTTATAAGAACTATTATAAAATAGAGTTTAATTACTTATGATTACTGATCTATCTTAAATATGAGTTGGCCTGTTCAACTTAATGCAGGTTATTAATGCTTCTTTAATTTCTTACAAATCCACATATACATTAAAATATCCTATCATTAATGAACATAATGAATATAAGGGATATAAACTGGCAGAGACCATGGAGTCTAATAAACCTAAACTTAAAACTGTATAAATTTGGTTATTTATTTATTGATTGATTTTTGGTGCTGGAGATGCATACTATGCAAGCTCTCTGCCACTGAGCTTTATCTCCAGCACAAATATATCCTAAATTGTAAATTAGTTATTTATATTTACAGATAAGTTTAAAAAGACATGAAATATCACATCAAAATTTCCATATAGCTACTAATAAGTGGCATGTAATTTAATAATAACTCTATCATGAACTGACAATAGCAAGGAAAGGCTCAGAGAGACCATCAGTCAAAGAGAGGTTTGTATATTTGTTCTTACAAGATCATAATAAAATTGAACAGAAAGGATTTGATTTATATGCTTATAATCATAAAGAACAACACTTCAAACCATTTCCTTTAACTTATTTTAAAGATATTACTCTGGTATGTTGGATTTCAAACAGTGCATGACTAGCAACTCCCAAAGTAATCACTCATATTTTTATATTAAATTATTCATGAGTCACATATAAACATGGAAACTCACAAATAATAACACTGAGAAACAATCCAATGTCAAAATCTACCTGGAACAGGATTGAGAGAAAAGTGAACAGGTTTCACTTTAGGGCATGGCTTTACTCCATAAATTAGTAACCAAAAATATGTTTCCTGATAGTTACACCACAATCCATTTCATAATTGGAAGATAGGGGGCCTTTATCTATCTACCAGGTATTTCTAACTTAAGATTGATGTGTGAAGAGTAAATTATAGTTCTTTCTAACAATTATTCTCTCAAACTAGGTATTTCTTCATTTAGGCATACAATATAATGTAATAATAAACAGCTAGTATAAGTTGGGTATTTTATGCCAGTGAAATGCTTAGTGTTTACAGACATTATTCTATTTAATTCTTGTAAGAAATCTATTCTTAATGCTAGTCAGTTCTTCATCAGTCAGCAAATATCTGAGATAACCAACTTATGAAAAGAAAATGTTTACTTCACCTCACAGTTTTGGAGGTTTCCATCCATGATCGGTTGACTCTATCACTTTTAGGCCTATGGAAAGGAAGTATCTAATAGTTGGAGCATTTGGTGGGTTGAAAGGACTTATATTCATGTTCAGGAAGCAAAACAGAGAAAAAAGAAGGGGCTGAGGTCCTTCAGTGGCCTTTGAAGGCAAACAGACAATGCCATAAACCTCCCATTAGACCCCACCTCTTAAAGGTTCTACCACCTTCCAATTGCACCAACGTGGGGACCAAGTCTTTAGCATATGAGCCACCAGGGAACATTCCAAATCCTAATGTAGCACTCTTTACAAATGAGGAACAAGAACTAGAACACTAATTTGTTCATGTTGAACCATATGAAAATTAGCAATTGCCACCACTTTTACCAAAAAAACATACCAATTTCATATGATTCAACATAATAGTAAGTGAATTATCCAGATCTAATACCAGATCTGCTTGATTGGTACGGGCCCCATGTCTCTCAGTTATGAAATGGCTTGTCGTTCAGCCATCAGGAAACATATTTTTGGATACTAATTTATGGAATAAGTCATACACTAAATTGAAACCTATTTATTTTTCTCTCAATTCTGTTCCAGGTGGATTTTGAAATTGGATTATCCTCTCAGTGTTACATGAAGCCATTTAAATCTTAAATTTCAGAAAACAGCTGAGAAGAGAGTGGAAGGGGTTAAAATTCTTGGTTTGTGATAAATTTACAGAGGAGTGTGACTTCCTGTAAAATGTGCACAGTGTGGGAAGATAATCATTGCAGCATTTAATGCTGTAAATGATTGGTTTGCTACTGTTTGGAGAACCAGATAAGATTAAATAAGTCTCAGTATAGCCCCTATTATGCTTTTAAACCTTGCTACAAAATCTCTCTGAATGAAGGAAGCTGGTGGTATGTTTGTCTTCTGGAAATGAACAGAAAAAAGTAGTGAAAATAAGTACTTACTAGCACTCAATAATTTATCTTGTTTTTTCCATACTGTAACTATTTTTTATAATTAATAATACATTTTCAATCAGCATTGGAAGCCGTGAAGACTTGAGAAATCTCCAGAGGAAGCTGTTTTGGGGGAGAGTATAGAAGGGGGTTGAAAGGAGACAAAGATGATAATTCAAGATGGCTTTTCAGTAGAAAGTGAAATACTGGATTAAATCCAATTTTTCCAAATTTTCTGGAAAATCCACAGATTTTATTCTTTGTAGACTTATATCATAAAAATACCACTGTATAAGGAAGAAGCCCATATCAGGGAAGACATCAGTGATGATACAGAAGCTTTTATGCTAGATAACTCTACTTGGTTAGGTTTCAGCAATATCTTGCCTATTAATATTTCTCAACTCAAAACTATAGGATATATTGACCATTCTTGCCCTTACACTACATGTCTCTCTAAACTCTTACTGTATGGTTAAATTTCATAATTTAGTACATTTTCTTTTACTGGAAATACACACAAAATTTTCGCAAATATATATCAGTATACATTTATAAAATATAAACAAATTTTAAGCTTACTTACATTAACACATTTTTCTCTTACAACACAATGGTTTCCCCTTTACATAGGGGAAATGTTTCCCAAATACATAGGCAGTATTTTTAGGTGCATTCAATTAAATGTCTTATATAATTTAGTGGTTTCATTATTCCCACTTTGCATATGAGTTGTTGGAGCCTTCAGAAGATGAAATAACTGACTTGAAGTCAAAGATAATAAAAATCAGCCAAGACTTGAACTAACTCAATTTGACCCCAAAATACCTATTTTTAACAATCATCTAATGGTAATATTTTATTCAAATAGTAATGTGTCACTTGTTATTGGAGAACATTAAGCTTTGGGTTAATTCAAATATTTCCAGTATAAGAAATATGCTCAAGGTTTACCTTCCATCAAAAGTGTTCTCCTAGTAAGAGATATTACTTTTAAAGTTTTATTTTAATAATATTCCAAATATTATTTATGGAGCTGATAGTAAAAAAAACTATGGGTGGTGAGAAAGACTAATCCATAAGATGATTTAACATTGCAAAGACAATGTAGATTTTGAATATCATTAATAATTACTGTAAATTATATTTATTATGATATAAGAACCAACAACTGAAACTATGGATGGCAACTGCTGATACTTGTTACACAAATATTGCAACTATAACAGCAAAAATTAAAAAGAAGACACTATAGATAAAGGTACTTTATGGATGCTGAATTGACTTCTATGTGATAAAGATGATGCTCTGAGGGTAAAACTTTTTAATAGCAGATAATTTAATTTAAATTAAACCAAGTATAAGGCAATAAAACATATTGAATTAATCAAGTCAAGGTCATGAATCTTTTATATAAAACCACTTTTCAGCTAAAGTTAAAGCTTTAGACTAATCTTCCTTTGCCATTCTTAATACCAATAGATTCTTTATTTCTCATAAACGCAGTGCAGTCATTTCTTCACACTGACTTTATTACTTGCTTTATTGCAGAACTCTGAAAAGTGGTGGTAAAATTTTTCATTGATTCTGTATGATTTTTAAGTTTCTGTATTCTTATAAGTTGCATGGGCAATAACTACATCTAAATGTAATCCATTATAAGTATGATCACTTGTTTCCCACCAGTATATATTTCAGTGTAGTTAGATTAACCTAATTTTGATAACCTGATTACTCACAACATAGTTATCCAGTCTTTATTTGGAAACTTGTTTTTTCTTAATATTTGTCAAAAGATTAAATTATATTTTCATAGGAAAATTGTTTTATCTCAAGGTGATTTAGAGGATAAATACAGATTATTTTTAGACATACAAGGAGCCTACAGATAATTTTATAGGCAATAAGGTAAAATTGACACTGTAGAATTACCCCTTCTTATCTTGGTCTGTAGCAAGTCTTTGTGTGTGGGTGCGTGCATGCATTTGTGTGTGTATGTGTGTGAGTGTGTGTGTGTTTATTCTAATAAAATGGATTACTATCATTTATAAAGGAAATTGTGAAGTTCCTCTTTTAATCTATTTAATTATTTTTAAATTAAGATGTCAAATAAATTAAATTTTGAAAACTTTATAATCTTTCATTGTACAAATGGTATCTATGAGCCTTCTGTTGAGATTAGCTTCAAATTACTACATTGTAAAGAGTATATTGGGAGAAGGAGGTGGCAATCCACTCCAGAAGCAATCCAGAAACAATCAACCATTGAAAACCCTATGAAGGTCACTATGAGTCAGACTCATCTAGATCACACCTAACAACAACAGAGAGTATACAGCAAAACTCAAAGTCAATTATCATGAGTAGATTTCTTTGAGACTTCTTAATGGCAGTGTAAATGTTTGAATATATGTAATTCAGTAAGGACAATATCCTGCAAGAAAAGTGTCTGAGTAGGAGCAAGTTTTTTTTAGACTATTGATCATCATGCTGTCCTATTTTAATTCCTGTCTAGCTGTGATTAATGATCTCTATCTTTTGATCCCTTTGGCTCATTTATAATTCAATTGTGCATTTTGAACAGTATAGTGTATTACTCTTTTAAATACAATATAAAAGCATCATACTCACAGATACTAGCTAAAAATCAAACCAATAAAATTCCCTTTATTAAGCTATTTTGAATCTGCTTTCTGCCATATATATATATATATATATATATATGCCATATATATATATATATATATATATATATATATATATATATCCCCAGCAAATATGAAAGTAGTTCATGTATTTAACAGACCCAAAATTGTCAAAAGTAGCAAACTGAAAATTTATCCATCTTCAAAATTGAGGATATTATGCTATGAAGAGAAAATCTGGGCAAATTTGGCCACTGTCCATTTATCTATTAAGGCAGACTACAGCTTTAAAGGACTTGGTGGGGAAAAACTAGGATATTGATAATATTTGCTGCTTATGCCTTCTTTAATATGATCCTACTAGAAAAATTCAAACTTCAATTTTCCCATATGAAATATGAGAAGGAACAAAATACAGCTTTGTTTGGAAAATGCTATCTGCTTATAGTCAGCAGTCCAAATGGTGAAGAGGTGACTCATTAAGTACTTTGTGCACTTGGAAAACTCAGCTCTGTCCCCAGATTACCATTTGTAACACATGAAATAATAGGCAATTAGAGACAACAAAGGGAATAAAATATTACAACCTAGGAATGCCAGGCTAGAGTTTAGCTCAGTTAGTAGAGTGCCTGCTCCACATTCTCTGAGGCCCTAAGTTTGATCCTCAGCACCACAAAAATGGGAGAAGAACATTACAGCCCACTCCGGAAACAATCAGCCATTGAAAACACTATGAATAGCAGAGAAGAACTGACATAGTGAAAGGCATGGTACAGTGTTGGGGAGTGTTTTGCTTTCTTGTACATGCAGTTACTATGAGTCAGACCTGACTCGATGATACCTAACAACAACAAGGAATGTGAGAGTGAAGAATCAGAGTGTAGACAAATGTCCTAGGCTTTGTCTAAACACTTTTCTTCATGTACTAACAAAGATATTTATATTCCTAGGAAACTGTGAGGGATTAAAATCATATTAGTTGGGATACATGACTTCATTTTATCATTTCTATGGTAAATAACTAATGGAAGTGGTTTTACTGAGTGCTGAGTGATAAGCAGGTCCCTCATAAGTACTGGTGAAATAAACTGGGCATGGCAGTTCATGTCCATAATCCCAACACTAAGGCAGGAGGATCACAAGTTTGAGGCTAGCCTGGGACCACACATAGTGAATTCTAAGTATTGCTGAAATAGCCTATGCTAGAGTCTAGGTTCAAAGACCACAAGTAAACTATTTCATTAGAGTTGGTTACTGGGTCATGGGAGAGAAAAAGAATGCAAATTGTCTGAATCCAAGTTTTAGAGTGTATTTCCAAAGAAATCCCTAGAAAACAAAGGCCTGGGACCTTGTAACTACACTAGATATAATTGGCAGTCTGAAGTGTACCTATACCCAGAGAGTCTTCCATGCAGCCAATGAAGAACAAGGGATAGGGAGCTGATCTCTCATAATAGAATTTGGGTCAGGCAAAGTGGCTGACAACCACATAATAAAAATTCACTGAATCAGAGTAGGGTAAGAAAAATATATATCACCTGGAGACTCTAGACTCAGAGAAAGTAAGTTATCTTCCTCTACAGAAGGAATAGATCTTACTTCTAATAGGCAGATCTGCTATATTAGGAAGGAGAATATTAAAATTAGAAACATAGAATAAAAGCCTACTTCTAGGTAGTTGGGTCTTTTCCTTATATTTTATTTCATTATTTTTTTTCTTTTTTACATGCTAGGTTACTTCACTTCCTCTTTCCAGTAATGGGATGCTTTTCTTCTCATCAAGAATTAACTTTTCCATCTGATTGGGCTGTAATTAACATGAACTCAGTTCTTCACTATAAGGGTAGGCTGATAAGGGCTTAACAAAACTGAATCAGGGCCAATAAAAATGAGAAATGCACCAAGCATCATGGAACATGCTGCTGATAAAGATCTTCTTTGATATTACATGAAAAGAGGGGCCGAGCACTGATTATAGCTTGAAATCAAGTCTATCTGCCTATTGATACCTCTATTTACCTCATTTTCTTGAATTATTTATATATGGCTTTATTTAGCTCCTTGACACACCAATGACAAGCCTCAAGCCAATGGTAGTTTTCCTGGGATTGTAAATCTCAGGTCAAAATCTAGGACTTCCAAACCATTTGTAAATTGGAAGAAGGAATTGTGAAAAAAGAAGCACAAAATGAAGAGGTCAAAAGTTCATGATAAATTTTTCTTCAGAAAACAGACACATGTGGTAAGCTTAAGAACCAACAGGAGCTTTATATTTAATTGCTAGAAAGAAAGAGTTTGAAGTACAAATCCCACCAAGTTAGTGGAGTAAGATTTAAAAAAATTGGGCTTTATCTACTTGCAAGCCCATCTGTGTAATAGTATAACAATAAGAACATTATATCTAGATTTTAAAATGCAGCTTAAGACTTAAAGAAAAACTCAAATAGATCAACCTCTTCCAAATAAAACCTAAACCCAATACCAATATTAGAAAGACTCCATGTGAAACCATAATGTACTGCATTTTGGAGCAAAGATCAACACTCCTCAGAGAAACACAATGGAACCCATAAAGAACACTATTCAATAAGAAACTACTAGACTTTTGAAGAAGAAAATTTTAATTTTAATCAAGGAAGAAAATAGTCAATATACACAGTAAAATGAATGAAACAGATTTTAGATTTAGGAAAACAGAAATTTAAAACAACTACTATAAACTTGCAAAATAATGTAAAGGAAAATACATATATGATGGTTATAGGGAATTCCAAGAAAGAAATTTGAGTTCTAAAACTGAAGAAATATGGGATCATTGGAGTCACATAGCAACAGTACTGGGTATTTCAACAGAATAAAGAGATATGAATAGAAATTAATAGAAATTCTTTAAGGTGAAGGATTAAAAAGTACATGGTATCAATAATGGAAAAAGGAGGAAAGAAGGAAGGTGCAGAAAACATGTGCCTATTCTTAAGAGTTGGCATTTCCCTAGATTTTACACACACACACACACACACACACACACACACACACACACACACACTCATCCCAGGTCCATGGTTCTTCATGACCTCTAAACAAGATGAATCCAAAAAACACATCTGTGCACTTCATTCTTTTACTTTTTCAGGAAAAATATAAACCAAGAAAGCAAAAGGGTGATATTTTCAAGATGCTGAAGAAAAAAAATGCAAGCATAGAATTTATATCCAAACAATGAAAAATCATCATCAAATAATAATAATAGATAGATAGATAGATAGATAGATAGATAGATAGATAGATAGATTTGAACATATTTAAAAAGCTGAGAGAATTTGTCACCAGCAAGTTTGTTGAGAAAGCAGGCTAAATAAATATCATTAATGAAGGAAAGTGATATCAGTTGGAATTATGGACCTACAGAAAGAGTGAAGAGTATTATAAACATAAGTAAATATAAACCATTAGTTTTCTCACATGAAATTCTTTAAAAGTCTGTTGGAGTAGATAAATGTAGATCTACTACTGTAAAGTTGTTACATTATACATGAAACAGTGTAACATTAAGTCAATATAGATTATAACAAATTAAGTTTTCATTTTAATCTCTTGAACAACTACTGAAAAAATGAGGTAGGTTTCTAATAAACTTTCTGTTGCTATATAAAAATAATTGAGATAGTTAGCTGATAAAAATAAAATTTTATTTCACCTTACAGTTTTGTAAGTTCTAGTTCATGATCAATTGGCTCTGTGGCAAGGCAGCATATCATAGTGGGAACATATAGTGGAACAAAACCCCTTATCTCACACTCAGAAAGCAAAAAGAGAAGAAGAAGGGGTCAGGATGCCACAGTCCTCTTCAAAAAGTTACCCCAAAGACCTAAAGTCTTTCCACTAGGCCCCAGCTCTTAAAGTTTCTACCACTTCCCAATAATGCCTCACTAGGGACCAAACCTATAGCATATGGACTTTTGGGATATATTGATGCCCAATCCCCAATCTGTAGCAGATAGTTAGAGCTAAGAATAAAAATGAAAACAAAGAACATACTAAAAAGTACTTAATTATACTAAAATAAGGCAGGAAATAAGGATGGAGAGAAAGAGCAAAAGAGACAAAGAGAAAATTAAATGAGTTAGACTTAAATTTAATCCCATTAGCAATTATATTAAATGTAAAGGGATTAAAAATCCAATTAAACAGCATAGCTTTGTCAGGGTGCATTACAAAACAAGACCCAAATACAAAGCGCCTAAGGGCATGCACTTTAATTGTGTCAAATAGTGCAAACATTAAACATATGAAAGTGGAATGGTTATGTTAATGTTAGACAAAGAAGACTCCAAGAAAAGGAGTATTCCCATAAATACTATTTCGTTATGGTAAAAATATAATTTCAAAACACAAACAATCTAAAATGTGTTGTATCAAATTTAAATTGCATGAAAAAATGCACATTAAATAAATTAAATAATCTATAGTTGGAAATTTTATCACTTATCTCTCAGTAATTGATTTTTAAAAAGTAGACAAAACACCATTAGAAAGAATAAAAACTGTTCTGTTCAACTAGATTTAATTTGTTTCTATACAACAATACACAAGCATACACATTCTTTTCAAGAAAATAGGGAACATGAATCATGATAAACTACATTCTGGACTATGAAGCAAACTTACAAATGAATTCTAATCACTAAATCATGTAGAGTATATCCTCTTACCACAATAGAATGAAGTTAGAAAATAGTAATAATCTAGCATATCTCTATGCATAGCTTTTTTATTGTTGTTGCTATTGCTAGGTGCCTTGAGTCAGGTCTGACCCATAGCAAATCTATGTAAAATAAAAGGAAACATTCTCCACTACTGTGCCACATCCAGCACTATTGTCAGTGCTTCTGTGCTATTCATAGGGTTTTCAATGGTGGATTGTTTTGGGAGTAAATTGCCAGATTCTTTTCCCTAGCATGCAGCACCTGGTATTCTCAGTTGGTCTCCCATCCAAGGACTAACCAGAAAGACCCTGCTTGGATTCTGAGATGAGGTAGGATCAGACATCAGGGTGCTATACATGCAGACTGATTTCACATAGCTTTGAATTAAAAATGCACATATAAATCATTATCATAATTTTAGAATATTTATTGGATAATGGAGAGAATTATATAATCCCAAAGATGCAGAAAAATTATTTGACAAAATTTGATACTCTTCATGATTAAAATACAAAAAATAACCAACAAATTCTCAGAAAGTTAGGAGCAGAACAAAACTGACACAAATTAAGTTATGTATAGGAACCTATATTGAATTCTCCCCCTCCAAGATCAGGAATCCTGGTTTGGTGGTGCATGTCAGTAATCAACCTGGTGAAGAGGATGAGGCAGGAGGATCATGAGTTCGAGGACAGCTTAGGCTAAACCTTTTGCCTGTAGCTATACCACTGATGTGTCTGATCCCATCAGATCTCAGAAGTTAAGTAAGGTTGGGCCTGGTAAGTATCTGGATGGAAAACTTCCTGGGAACACCAGGTGCTGTAGGCTTGTGAGAAGGAGCCTGAAACCCACACCTATAAAACAATCAGCCCCTGAAAATCCCATGAATAAGAAAGAAGCATGACAATAGTGTTTCACCTGTTATATATAAGGTCACCATGAGTCAGACCCCAACTTCACGGCACGTCACAACAACAACAACATGATCAGGAAAAAGGCAAGAATATGTTTCTGGTCTTTTCAACACTCTAACAGTATGATAAAATAAAGCATTATGGAAAAAATGATGTAAGTTTTAGAAAAGAAAAGATAAAATGAACTTTGTTCATATTTTATACATGAGACATACCAACAAATATGAAAGGAGTTATTAGAATAAATAGTGCTTAGAGTATAGCTTCAGAATAAAATGTAATAAAATTAAGTCACTACTATTTTGAAAAGCAATAAAATCATTTTAAAAATAAAAAAAATTAAATATAATTTACAGACACTCAGTTTCTGGTCCAATATATACAGAGTTGGAAGTTGTCATTCCTGTTCTTGCCACAAAAAATAATATTGATCATATTGACAATCAATACTGAGAACCTCAACTTTCCAGAAATAGAAGGTCAGGAATAAAAGCCCAAAGATGAAGCCACTATCTGTAGGAACACTTTAACTGTAATTGACAAATTGAAGGTGGCTCATTGTAAACTAGCTGGAGCACCCAAAACAAGACAATGTATAAAATTTTTTAGAATTTAAAAATTTAAAAGGCAACTAATTCAAGAAAATGTATTAAATACTTAAAATACACAAAAAATGAGATATAATTTTCACAAGTTGAGGGGCTAAATAGTTTTAATCATCCAAGAAATATAAGTTAAAATCATAACGGTATATTACTTTACATATACTGTCCTTGTTTTTAGGTGCCGTCAATTCTGGCCCAACTCATAGTGACTCTTTGTACAGTAGAATGAAACACTGCCTGATTCTGTGTGAGGAACATGATCTTATTTATGTTTAAGTCCATTGTCACAGACACTGTGTCATTCTTTATAGTTGAGGGTTTTCCTTTCTTTTAACTGCCACTCTCCCATACATGATGTCCATCTGCAAAGTTTGGTCCCTCCTGACTACAGGGCCAAAATACATAAAATGTACTCTAGCCATCTTTGCTGCCAAGGAGCACTCGGGTTGCACTTCTTCAAGGACAGATCTCTTGGTTCTTTTGGCAGACCATGGTTTATTCAATATTTTTCTCCAGCACCTTAATTCAAAAACGTTAATCTCTCTCCCATCTCCTTTATTCAATGTCGAGCTTTTACAACCATATGGTGCAACTGAAAATACCATGGCATGAGTCAGGCACACCTTGGTCTTCAATGTGATGTCTTTACTTTTCAATACTTTAAAGAGATCTTTTGCAACAGCTCTTCCCAATGCAATGCTTCTTTTGACTTCTTGACTATTGCTTCCATGAATATTGATTGTAGAACCAAAAGCAAAATCTCGGACAATCTCAATCTTTTCTCCATTTATCATGAAGTTGCTTCCTAACCCTGGTGTAAAGATTTTTGTTTTGTTGATATTGAGGCAAAATCCATACTGAAGGCTGTATTCTTTGATCTTCATCAGTAAATATTTCAAACCTACTTCACTTTCAGTAAGTAAAGTTGTATCACCTGGATAACACAGGTTGTTAATGAGTCTTCCTCCAATCATGATGCCATGTTCTTCTTCATAAATTCCAGTTTCTCAGATTATTTGCTCAGCATAGAGATTGAGGAGGTACAGTGAAAGGATACATCTCTCACACACACCTTTCTTTGCTTTAAATTAGGCAATGTTTCCTTGTTCTGTTCGAATGACTGCCTGCTGGTTCATGTACAGAGTCCTCATAAATACAATTAGGTGCTCTGGTATTCTCATTCTTTGCAGTGTTAGCTATAATGTGTTAGATCCACACAGTCAAATGCCTTAGCATAGTCAATAAAACATCGATAGAAAACATTTTAGTATTCTCTGCTTTCAGCTAATATCCACTAGACAATAGCAATGTTGTCTCTGGTTGCACTCCCTCTTCTGAATCTGGCTTGATTTTCCAACAATTTCCCTTCTATATACTGCTACAGTCACTTTTGAATGATCATTAGTAAAATTTGGTTGCATATGATATTAATGACATAGTTAGACAGTTTCCACATTAGTTTGGATCCCCTTTCTTGGGAATAGGTACAAATATGAATCTGTTCTGGTCAGTTGGCCAGGTAGCTATTTTCCCAATCTCTTGGAATAAAGAGGTTAGCACCTCCAATTCTACATTTGTTTTTTTGTGGTACTGGGGGTTCAACCCAAGGCCTCCCGCCTGCATGTTTTGCAAGTGCTGGACCACTGATCTGTGCCCCCAGCCTATTTTTTTTTAACTTTTTGAGACAGGGTCTCACTAACTTACACAGACTACCTCTGGTCTTGAACTTGCGATTCTCCTGCCTCTGCCTCCCTAGCTGCTGGGATTACAGGCATGTGCCACCGTGCCTGGCTGCATCTGTTTTTTGTAACATCTCTATTGGTATTCCATCAATTCCAATGAGCCTTGTGTTTCATCAATTCCTTCAAGGTAGCTTCTACTTCATCCTTCCATACCATTGGTTCATGATCATATGCAACCTCTTGAAATGCTTGGTCATTGACCAATTCTTTTCTGTATAATGACTCTGTGCATTCCTTCCATTTTCTCTTGATGTTTCCTGCATCATTTAATATTTTCCCTGCAAAATACTTCCCTATTGCCATTTGAGTCTTGAATTTTTTCTTCAATTCCTTAAGTTTGAAAAAAATAGGGTGTTCTTCCATTTTGGTTTTCTGCCTCCAGCTGTTTGCATAGGTAGTTATAATATTTGACTGTCTTCTCCAGTTATTCTTTGATACCTTCTGTTTAGTTTATTAACTTTATCATGTCTCCTTTTACTTTAGGGACTTGATGTTCAAGGGCAATTTTCAGACTCATTTTTGACATGAAGTTTGGCCTTTTTTTTCCTTTTTTTAATCTTTTGCTTTCTTCATGAGTGAAGTCTTTGATGTCATGCCACACTCATCTGGTCTTTGATCATTAGTGTCTAATGCATCAAACCTGTTCTTGATATAGTCTCTAAACTCAGGTGGATATACTCAAGATCATATCTTGGCTCTCTTACACTTATTTTAACTTTCTTCAGTTTCAGCTTAAGCCTTATTATGAGCAGTTGATGGACTGATCCACAATCAGCACCTGGTCTGGGTCTGATATTTGACATTGTGCTTTTTCCATCATCTCTTTCCACAAATGTAGTAAAGATGCTTACTCTATGTTTGAACTCGATGATGAGCTCATTCCAGGGAGAACTCCATGTATATCAACATTATTTATGTTGGTGAAAAATGTATTTGCAAGGAAAATATCATTCTGACAAAATTCTATCATGCAATTTCCAACATCATTTCTGTTACCAAGGCCATATTTTCTGACTACTGATCCTTCTTTGTTTCCAAATTTTGCATCCAGTAACTAGTAATTATCATTGCATCGTGATTTCATGTTTGATCTATTTCAGATTGCAGAAGTGGGTAAACATCTTCCCTATGCTCATTTGTGGCCTTAATGGTAGATGTGTAAATTTAATAATAGTCATATTAATTGGCCTTCCTAGTAGGCATATGGACATTATTTTATGACTGACAGCATTGTACTTCAGGACAGATATGGACATGTATTTTTTAATGATTAATGCAACCCCATTTATCTTTAATCTCTCATTTCCAGGAGAGTAGAACATATGAGTATTTGATTCAAAATGGCCTATGCCAGTCCATTTTAGCTCACAGATGCCTAGAATATCAATGTGCATGTGCTTCACTTCCCTTTTGAGGATTTCTAATTTTCCTAGATTCATACAACATACATTCTATGTTCCAATTATTAATGGGTATTTACAATTGTTCCTCCTCATTTTGATAGAGTGTCTAAAATTGTAAAATTTGGTAAACTCACATACTGTTAGGAATATAGACCTCTATCTCTCATAACATTGTGAAATGACAATACATATTTGAAACCCTTTTTACCAGATAGACACATAAATATATGCTAGTTAGATAGGTAGATAGGTAGGCAAGTAGGTGGATAGATAAATATGGCATATGACACACCAATTAGAAGATTAAAATGAAAGCCTTCATAGAAGCTTTGTAAATAATCATCGAATGTTGAAAACAATCAAAATATCCACTGAGAGGTGAGTGGCATGTTCTTATAATGGAATAAATAGAAATGAGTTATTAATGCATGCACTAATATATATGAATCTTAAAACAGCATGTTGACTGAAAGAAGTCAGACAGAAAACATATGCATATGGTATTTTTGAGTCATTTGAGAGCATGAAAACTAATATGTGCTTACAAAAATGGAAAAGAAATTTCATTTCTTAGAGAGTGATTCATTTTAATAGGGCATCAAGAATTTTACTGAAGTGATAGAAATATTCTATATCTTAATCTTATGTTTTATATGAGTGTACTCACCTTTGCAAGCTCACAGAAGCCTACATTTTATTCTAGTTATATTATACCTTTTTGCAATTACTATAAAAAAAGCATTCCAGAACAAAATGCTTAAACACTCATTATACTTGTTGTGTGTTAACTCCTTAGTCCATACTTAATACTATGTACTTTGAATTTTATTTTATCTATCTTAGGTTGCCTGCAGCCATAGCCCTGTGGAATCCGATCCCGTCAGATCTCAGAAGCTAAGCAGGGTTGGGCCTGGTTAGTACCTGGATGGGAGACCGCCTGGGAACACCAGTGCTGTAGGCTTGGGAGAAAGACCTGGCAACCCCCTCCCAAAAATCAATCTGCCATTGAAAACCCTATGAACAGCAGAGAAGCACTGACAATAGTGTTTCCCCTGTTGTACAGAGGGTCGCTATGAGTCGGATACCGACTGGACGGCACCTAACAACAACAACAACAACATCTTAGGTTACTTTTTTGTAAGTTTACTATGTTAATGCATTATGTATGTTCGGCCAATAGCTATTAGAAATTCTTTCATGCAAAATGAAGCTTAGGTTTAATATTATATCTGTCTATAGCTATATTTATACAGTATATTTTCTTTATTCATTAATAAATGCTTTTCAGCATTATATTATATAGTTGTGGATATAGTAGACAAAAAGCCAGAACTGATGCTATCAGAAGAATATCAATCTATTAGGCTACAGATTTTTCAAGAAATTGCAACTATCACACAATTAGTCATTATAATCTTCATAAGGCCTAAGAAGAGCCTATTGACTTTAGCAATGTGAAGACTGTTTGAGTTTGTGTAAGAACATTCAGTGAATTACTAGGAATCAGGAATTTTGAGTGGGATATGAAGTGGATATATTAAGTACAGATTTGTTTTTAGTATTTGGTTCTATAGCTGAGAGCTATAGGAAAACATACCTTCAGAAAGGGATCTGGAGTCAAAGTGAGTTTGTTTTTAAATGAAGATAAGAGTAAAGCTTATTCAGATTTTAAGAGGAAAAAACTATTGGCAAAGAGAAATGAAAGTATGGACACTAATGAATTATTTTAATAAAGCGAAGTATTTAAAAGTATAAAAGCTTATGGGATCATAATCAAATCTAGAGTAACTAGCTTCATAAAGTAGATGGATGCCTTATCCATTATCACCTGAGGAAAGAAAGAAAGGATGCTGTATTTATTTTTTATGAGTGATAGTAAAGAAATAGCCTGCAGCAGTAGCCCTGTGGCATCCGATCCTGTCAGATCTTGGAAGCTAAGCAGGATCAGGCTTGGTTAGTACCTGGATGGGAGACCACCTGGGAACACCAGAAGTTGTAGGCTTGGGAGAAGGACCTGGCAACCTCCTCCCAAAAATCAATCTGCCATTGAAATCCCTATGAACAGCAGAGAAGCACTGACAATAGTGTTTCCCCTGTTGTATGCAGGGTTGCTATGAGTCGGATACCGACTGGATGGCACCTAACAACAACAACAAGTAAAGAAATGTCCTGATAAACATCTATTGTAGATAACTGGAAAGTGGTTGATGAAACAAAAGAAATGCAAAATAGTCATTAGGGAATGATGAGGTTACAGAATTTATAATATCAATACCTTCATTGGCATTACGAACCACTAGTATGGTTCAGTACCCAGCACGTAATGATGATCATGAAAAGTAGTTATATTGGTCCATGGCTTGGGTTTCCCAAAGTGGGAATAATGACAGAATATGATAAGTATTTCTCACATAATGGCAAGAGAATAATTAAGGTGACACCAAGAAGATGAAGAAATGAGATGGTTGAAAGTTAGAAGATTAAAATTTACTAAGAAGACAAGTATAACCAAGAAAAAGTAAAGAGAAACATTCTTGATTTTTTTTTGGTGAATAAATCTAGAATTATGAGTCTCCCCCTTCTTGTTGTTGTTGTTAGGTGCCATCGAGTCGTGTCTGACTCATAGCGACCCTTATTGGGCTTTCAATGGCTGATTGTTTCAGGATTGCCTTGGAAATGGGTTGCCATGTCCTTCTCCCATTTTGCAGTGCTGGGAATCAAACTCGGAATCTCAGAGACTGCAGAGTGGTGCTCTACCAACTGAGCTAAATCCCAGCCCCAGTTTTCCTCTAGAGTCCTTATATGTCAGCAAATTAGCATACTAATTTGGGAAATGAACTGATGGTCTCGGGAGCTGCCCATTCTCTTTTCTAAAACAGATGATGCTTTCCCAAAAGACAAATTTGAAGTTACAAACAATGATAAGATTTGATATTTCCAGGTTTAACAAGCATTGATGTGGCTGTTATCTACAGTAGAATCTACCACATCACTATAACAAGAACTTTGTGAATCATTTTCCTACCACATGGGGATCTCTAATTTCAGGAGAAATCAAAGATTTTCTTTTTAGTTCCCACAGATTTGTCAGAATTGATTTACAGAAGACTTTTAAAACAAACATCTTATTTTTTAAGCCAGTTATCATAATGCACACCTATAATCCCAGAAACTCAGAAGGCTGAGCCAAATGGATTGCAAATTTGAGTTCAGAAGCAGCCTGTGCAACCTATCAAGACTCTGTCTCAAAATAATAAGTTAGAAAGGAGTTAGGGGTTCAGTTCAGTTGTAAAGCATTTGCCTAGCATGTGTGACAGTCTGAGTTCACCCACCCAGTACTGATAAAAACAATCTCACTTTTCAAATAGACATCTATTTATCACAGGCACTAAACCACAGCAGTCCCACTTGAAAAACCTATTCCAAGAGTTATGAATAGAATGGGATAAGTGGGAGGACCAAACCAACAAAAGGTGAAAGTATCAGAAGCTAAGTGAAAATAGAAGAAAACAGAAGAAAATCACTATTCTTACTTGTTCTTACTTTGATAATAATAAGTGATAACTTATTCTTACTTTGGCATAATAATAAGTGATAACTCATCACTCCTCTTTTCTAATTTAATTTCCTTCTTTTCTTTTTTAATCTAATTATATAATACACACCATGATACAGGACTAGTTCTGTTAATCAACCAGGCAGACATTGAGTATTTATCTTGCATTTTGAATAATCTAAACTCCCTGAAGTATTTTTTCCTTTAATTATTGTTCTGACTGGAAGAGACAGAAGTATGTGTTTTTATCTGATTGGTAGACAATAGCTTATTTGGAAAGTATCTCGAGAAATCAAACCAGTGAGAATTTTTGTTGAGTCCCTGCATACAAAGCAATAATGCTTTATTTAACTTAGAGTATGAAAAACAAAGGTATATAAAATATTTAATAGAAATAATCATAAACCACTAACTCATCTACATAAATAGTCTCATTTTTCTGTAACAGCTCTGGGTAGACAGAAATCACAAAGTCACTCTAACTTTTTTTAAAAGGTGGCATTCATATTAGTTAAATATATGTTTTCTCTAAATCATATACATACATAGGATAGAATGATAAAGGGTTTACAAGGAGAAAATTTGAACTCAGAAAGCTCAAAAGCTCATGGGTAATATAATGTTTTCATAATATTTACTTTATCTATCCTTTGCCTCAAAATATTATCACAACTCCCAGAAAGAATACATACAAGATGATTGTAAAATGTAAACACAAATAAGAAATATAAACTATTTAAAAATACATAAAACAGAAGCCCATGATTTTGCTTTGCTTGGTTCTACAATCGATACTCATGGAAACAGCAGTCAAGAAATCAAAAGATGTATTGCTTTGGAAAAAGCTGTGGCAAAAGACCTCTTCAAAACATTGAAAAGTAAAGACATCACGTTGAAGATGAAGGTGTGGCTGACTCATGACGTGATATTTTTAGTTCATCATATGGTTGTGAAAGCTGGACAATGAACAAGGGAGATTGGAGAAGAATTGATGCTTTTGAATTATTATGCTGTAGATGATTATTGAATATATGATTGTCTTCCAAAAGAACTAATAGATCTGTCCTAGAAGAAGTACAACCAGAGCACTTCTTGGTAGTAAGAATGGCTAGACTGTGTTATTATGTATTTTGGACATGTAGTCAGGATGGACCAATCCCTGGAGAAGGACATCATGTTTGGGAGAGTGGCAGGTCAATGAAAAAAAGGAAAACCCTGAACTAAATGGATGTACACAGTGTCTGCAACAATTGATTTAAACATAAATAAGATCATGTCCTTGGCACAGAATTGAGTAGTATTTTGTTCAGCTGTACATAGGGTTGCTATGAGTCCGACTCAACTCAACAGCACCTAACAACAACAAGATAGAAATATATACAAGGTATATTTTTTTCTGTGAGCTTTCTAATAGACAAATAAAAATGAATAGATGACTAAGTATTGAGTGGAGAAAACAAAAATATTCATAAAACAGAAAAAAAATGTTTGTAGAATTAATTTGAAGTATCTCACACATGGAGTTTCACAAATGGAGTGCTACATTTAACATGCCTGAAACACTCTACTATTTCTACTACAAATACAGTAATAAACTTCACATCTCCATTTTTAAAATAACCTTAGATTAAAGCCCAATGAGTAATATTAAAATACAGCTTAGTAAACGAAGTTATACACAGTCAATGAAGTATGGTCAAAGCATGTAGCCTTCAAATGATCTGTCATGACTAAATGATAGAATTCAGAATGAGCTTGTGTGTGTGTGTGTGTGTGTGTGTGTCTGTGTGTGTGTGTGTGTGTGTGTGTGTGTGTGTGCGTCTGTGCTGATTTCATATATCTAATTATATATACACTATACTGTCCTGGTGTCTGATCCCATCAGATCTCAGAAACTAAGCAGGGTTGGGTCTGGTTAATCCTTAGATAGGAGACCTCCTGGGAATACTGGATGCTGTAGGCTTGGAAGAAAGACTCTGCAACCCACTCCCCAAACAATCAGTCACTGACAACCCTATGAATAGTAGAAAAGCACTGACATAGTGCTTGACATAGCAGAGTGTCAGGTAGTGTTTCATACATTGGCATTGAGTCAGACACAACTCCACAGCACCTAACAATATCAACTATTATAAACATATATTGTATTATTATTATATCTCATCTTGTTGGGTTTGACTCATAGTGACCCTCATAGCGTTTTCAATGGCCGATGTCTTGGGGTTGCTTTGGGAGTGGATTTCCACATCCTTCTCCCTTGTTTTGTAGTGCTGCAGATTGAACATGGGTCCCTAGAGAGTACAGAGCAGTGCTCTACCATCTGAGCTAAACTCTAGCCACATATACATATATATATATATATATACAAACATATACACACATACATATATATACATACATATATACACATATATCTGTATGCAATTATATATTATTGCATATTGAACTTATATATCATTTGTGTAATTTTATGATAATTATTATCAAGAATTCATGTGTTGAATATACTCTCTCCATGGCTTTGCTTATGCTGAAATTCTTAGCAATCTATTCCTCCACTCTTGTTTAAGGTATTGTGTGAAATCAGGTGAGATGTCACTTACTCTTTAATTTGTCCAGAAATCAGTACTGTATTTCTCTGTCTCCTTAAAGAACATATTTCTTCTTGTCTGGAATTCTTTACACTGTATTGAAATTATTTCCACGGTAATCTCTTTTATCAGAAAATGAACTTTACAAAGCCATGCAATTTGTCTCATGTATAATAGTTTCCATAATACTTAAGTCAATAATTCAATAAATATTTCTGAATGAAAGAAATATAGGAAAAATCAAATTACTTTTTGATAAGTTAAGAAACTGTTAATTAATCTGTGATACGGGTCTACAATATGCCCTGATAATTCCTTGGAAACATTTGAAAATATTTTTGACTATGTGCATTTTTATGAGATGTAGCAGTCCCAAAGGAACCAATGTCCATGCCAGCATAGGATAGGAAATGCTGAGGTAAAAGGACAAACATTCTGAGAATGTTACATTTCAGGTTTTCTAAATTACAAGATATACATTACATTTTTTAAGCCTCAGTTGGGAAGATTTTCTCCTGGACCTCATAAATATTAAGCATACTATTTGATTTTTATTTGTATTTATTATGGGAGAAATACTTTCTTCTATTGCCTCCTAGAGAGGATGCACAATGTACAATGTATTACAGCCAAACATTCCATCAACCTTTGCTTCTGGTTGCCAAGAGAATGACTGTTGCCTAAACTAAGAGGCCTGAGAGGATAGTTGGGATAATTATTCATTGATTAGAGATATAGAATGTAATTGCTCCTAAGAATCACTACACTATGATTAAATGACTTAGCAGTTGATAAAGGTAAGGAAATAACTTAGATAAATATACTAAGTGAAATATATTTTTCTAGATCTTCAAATTAGATGTGCATTTGTTTCTAATGTCAGTTTCCATTTAAAAAACTATTTTCCCTGAATTTAGGGCATATAACACACGAATTTTGATGACACCCTTTCAGTTAATTTGAATTTCACAAGTCATTGTGTGTATAAAATAGCTTGAGACCGCATAAAACAAGTCATAGTTTGATTCTAAAAATACAATACTAGTAAATTAATCATAATCATAGCATCTTAATATTATAAATCATTATTCTGAGATACAGACATGCAATCTTAAAGATTCACACACTCCAAACTAACCATATATATCATCATCTCTTGCAAAGGATAAAATGCCTCCTCTGTCTTCTTAAGGTTTCTGGCTGGAAGTGACTTATGACATATTAACAGGAAAAATGTACCCAAATTGTATTTAGTAATTTTTTACATGAACATGAGATCTTTTGAAAGAAAAATGAAGACCCAAAGAAATAGCTAGGCCTAAGTGTCTGTATATTTGGTTGAGCAACTTTGAAAAAACAACTAAAATACATGAGAAGACCATAAGAAAGTAATTATTTTAATAAGATCTGTTTATACAAATTTTCTCAGCCTTAACTCTACTTCTCTGATGAAAAGAATGTTTCTATTCTCCTCATATAAAGAAGGCATCTTTCATATAAAATTTAAAGTTCTGCCCTCGAGAAGAAAAGAGGAGGTCACAGTGTCCTTCTTGTACTTGCTATTTTTTAAATGCTTTTAGTTCAAAATAATCAATATATCAAAGCAGCATGTCGTGAAGTGGCATGTCTTGAACTTCAATCAGCACAAGTGCTTATGAGCAGCATGATAGCATGTGTATGAACTCCAAAAGAGACAAAAGCTGAGATCCAATTGTAGCATTTTCATTTAGTTGTCTGACCTCTCTTCTTATATAAAATAGAAACTCATATATATTTCACAGATTGCTATAAAAATTCAGTGGATAACATAGAAATCCCAGCCTAAAACAGAGTCTCTTAATGCTGTTTCCTCTTTCCTTTCTATGTGGGATACTGCTATTTTGTGTACTTGAGACATGTTATAATGAATATGCTAAAATCACATTTTTAAATCAGAGTTTCTCAACCCCTTATGCCTATACTATGCTTCAAAATTAAAAAAATGGCAGCAGGGAAAAGATTTAAAAGTAAAGATGATAATTGATTAAAATTTGGGATTCATCTTTTCTCTGGGTAATTTTATCCAATCCTATGATCCCTATTCCTACTGAGTTTAAATGGCCACACATATCTAGAAATTAGTTCAGAAACTGATACAACTCTGTCAATTAACATTATGTTGTCAAAGTAGATCTGCACATCCCCTTTGGGGAAGACTTCTCAAGTAATAGCAAAATCATCAAAGAGAAATAGTGGCTTTTTAAATATATGTCATTTCTATTCATATCTGCAAAAGTTTATTGATTTGAATATGGGTTACATTAGTATCCCCCAAAGTATCTAGGAGTTAGATTAGTGTCCCCCAAAGATCCACAAATTAAAGGCATGGTTCCAAACAATGTGGTACTAGGGGGAGGTGGTGGTATCTTTAGGAGGTAGGACCTAGTGTCAGATCCTTAGGTCATTAAACTTCCCTCCCTTTGCTATCTAGCTCAATGATTTAAGTGGTTTTTCATGATCATTTCATGCCCACTATGATGTGCTGAGAGAAGGACCTGGGAGTCCATTCCTAAAATCAATATGCCATTGAAAACCCTATGAATAGCAGAGAAGCACTGACAATAGGTTTTCACCTGTTGTATGTAGGGTCGCTATGCATGGGACACCAACTCCATGGCACCTAACAACAACAACAACGGTATGCTATCTTGTCAAAGGCCCAAAGCAATGGGCCTCTCCCTTCAATGTTAGATTGGAGCCTCCAAATCACAAGCCAAAAATAAAACATTTTATAAGTTGTCTCAGGTATTTTTTATAGTAATAAGATGCTGACATATAATCCTAGTTTACACATATTATTTGCTTCCTCAACACTGCAGTACTTTTGTGAGCACTATAAATTGTCTTGTAATGCTTCAGAAAAGAAGCCATGTTTCTGGTTCAGTATAGAACTGTGAAATTAAAAATTTTTTAAAAATGTATATTTGTATGAAATTATATGTGAGAAATGTAGAACTTCTGAATATGGGATGTAGATTCATATGAAATATTTACTTTGTTTTATAGGTTATGATTCTTAATAAATGATTCATTCAGGATACTTCACAACCTCTGTCTTAAATCATTCCACTCTCTTTCTGTCTAGATACTGATTTTCAGCTCTCTCTTTGATATCTACGTCTAGGTACATTAAGATCAAAATTCACAACACAGAACTCCTTACAGTAAGCCCAGAATTTATCTTCTGATCACACTGATGCTGAGTAGAATTGTAATGTGCTTAGTCTCTCCCACCCAAAGAAGTCTTTTACCCTTTACTTAACCTCTCACACCAGATTTTCTTTTAGAGAAAATTCTTATGTTAACAACTTTATTTTTACTTCTATGGTTCTAGTTAAAATTTTTAACATATTTCACTGGAAATTTCACAATTATCTTCCTAAATGGACTCAGTGGCCAATCATTTCATCACTGTTCATCTATTAATCCACTATTTTACAAACAATTAAATCAATATAATTATGCAGTTTTTATGCTTTAAGAACTTTGGTAATTATTAATAGGCTGAATGATAAAGTTCAAACTTTTAGTACATAATTTTTAGGCCATATGATACATTCTAGCTGCATAATGCTACTCACTTTATTCAAATATGCTATTCATTTCTTGACTCTATGTTTGATCCCTTTCTTTCAGGGCACCCTATCCCATCTTTTTCACCAGAAGTACGTAATCCTAGTGGCAGTACTCACATAGTTTATGTTATGATGCCTCCATGGAGCAGACATGGACAGTGGCCTGAGAAGCTGAGCAACAGAGCCATAGAGATATTTTCAAAATTCGTATTTCTATTTACTCATTAATTCAGTAAATAATAAATGAAGACTCAATATGTGACAGTCTTGCTGAAGATTCAAGATAACATATGAAAGTTTTTAAAGAAACAAGCACCATATATACATAAATGCCTAAGCTTGGCAAGGGCATAGGCACTGTCTTACCCAATCAGCTGCAATGCATGCATCTAAGAACAAGTATCAGAGACATTTTCTAGCATAAAACTAAGGTCAGAACATTTTGACTATGCAGCCAATCCATGAAATTAATCCACTATATGCCATTTTAACATGGAAATCAGTTAAACCAGATGATTGGTAAAATGAAACATATTCTAAGTAGAGACATGAAGAGTACCCAGACTATCTTCTGCTCAGAATATAATTTCATTGTCTTATATGCAGTAGTCTAGTGATCAAAAATTCAACCAAGTCATATTATTTCTACTGGTAGATCAGAATTAACCAAACTATCCCCTTCTATCAAAGTACCATACTACATTTTTAATTTCTTAAAATTTTTTTGCAGTTCTCAGGGGTTGAACCCAGGTCCGCCCACATATTTTGCAAGCAACCTATAGCTGAGCAGCACCCCAGCCCATTTTTTTCAATTTTTTGTTTTGAGTCAGGATCTTGCTAAGTTATGCAGGCTGCCTCTGACCACAAACTTGTGATCCTCCTGCTTCTGCCTCCCAAATCGCTGGGATTATAGGCATGTGCCACCACACCTGGCTCTAAATTACATTTAACACACATTAGCAGGTAATGCACCCCCACGTGTCTGTTGGCTTTTCGTGCTGTGGGGGCTTACATGTTGATGTTATGCTGAAAGCTATGTTACTGGTATTTCAGATATTAGCAGGGCCAACCATGGTGGACAGGTTTTAGCTCAGCTTCTAAACTAAGACAGACTCAGGAGAAGGACCTGGCAGCCTATTCTCTAAATAATTAGTCATTGAAAACCCTATGAATAAAAAAGAAGCACTGTCAAATATAATATTGGAAAATGAGCCCCCCCCATGCTGGATGGCATTCAAGAAATGAGTAGGGAAGAAGTGTCTCCTCAAAAGGGAGTCAACCTTAATGACAGGAATTGAGGAAAACCCCTGGGACTTCCTTTTGCTATGTGGCTCTACTCAAAATGAGAAGAAATAGTAGCTGCAACATTGGGCTCAAACCTAAAAGGATCATGCATATGGGACAATGGTAGGGAACGTTTCATTCTGTTGGACATAGGGTTGTTATGAGTCAGAACTGACTGGATGGCACAACAACCAGGCAATGCTACTATTAAACAGCTATTGCTCTCAACTGTCACTTTCTTCAAAATAAAATGTGTCATTCTAAAAATTATGTTCCATATTTTGTATATGTTGGGCTTTTCAGTTTTAGCCTTCTTGTGACATCGTCTCCACATTGTAACTATTTTTAGCATATTAGTTTCACCCTCACAGCAAAGTTCCTCTACTTATTTTTAATTTAAATTTGTAATTCTCACACATTTGGCACAGGTTAAAAATATGTGTGATGGGAAAAAATTGAAATAATTTAGGACAATAATGAAACAAAAGTAAATAGATTTGAAAGTCCCTTTTGAGAGAATTTAAAATATTTGAAAATTGTAGTGTTGTTAGGATTTATAAAGGGCAGAAATAAGGGGCTAAGAAGGTAACTCAGTGGTACAGTGCTTGCCTAGCACATGCTAGGCCCTAGGTTTGATCCAGCACACACAAAAAAATATGGAGAAATTTTTAAAAATCATTTCATATAGGATAGTTAGAATACTCTCCAACAGCTCATGTTGTCCACAAGGAGTGAAAGACAATAGTGGAGGAAAAAAAACCCTGGAAAACATGATGCCCAACCATGAAGTTACTAAAATGCCACATTATCGTGTTCAATCCATCTGAGGCAGAAAATTTACATTTACATTCAGGATCAATTTTAACAGCCTAACTATGTTCCTCTCTTATTAGTCTGTTAATTATCTTCCATTTATTATTATCTGTGTTTACCTCAGGCATTAAAATCTACATATATATCCATGGTATCTCAGAGTTCTACTGTCAGTCAGTACTTTTACCACTCCCTCGTTAATACAAGGCAAGGTTTAGCTCAGTTGGTAGAGAGCTACTCCACACTCTCTGAGGACCTGGGTTTCAACCTTAGCACCATAAAACTCAGGAGAAAGACATGGAAATGTACTCCTGAATACAATCCCAAAACAATCAGCCATTGAAAACTCTATGAGGGTTGCTGTGAGTTGGACCCAACTCGGCAGCAACTAACAACAAGCTAACATGAATACCTTACAATTTAAACCCTTTACCCTCTCTACATTTTGTTTATGATTCTATATTTTTATTTGCTTTAAGTGCATAAAGTACCATGGAGCAAATAATTTTTATTACTTACTTATCAGTTTCAAACATCCCATAGTTTTCTTAAATAGGATTTGAGTGGCTGCATATTTATGAAAAAAGTATTAACTTAATATACCTGTCTCCTACTATCAAATATTTTGATGCCATGCAAAAATAACATTATGATGTCCATTCTTTTAATAAATCTCAATTACCTTCCTAGAATAAATTTAAAGAAGTACATTTCCTAGATGAAAGTTTATGAGACTTTTAAATACTTTTGAAACATATTTCCAAACTGCTGCCTAGAAATACTGTACTTGTTTATGCCACATCCTTTAGTAGAAGATTGAATGTTATTTCTTATACTCAGAAAATGCATTTTTCCATTTAGCAATCAGCTCTAAATTATTCTATTAATTTAGAAATGAACCATATACATTTTATCATATTTTCATCTATTTTTGTATTGTTCATTTGTGGATCATTTAACCATTTTATCTACCTTTATTTTTCAGTTGAGATGCCCATTATTTCAGGCAATATGTGGTTACATAGATTATTTTCAAGAATAGTGCACAAGAGTTCTAAGAATAATTTTCACAAAAACACTAAAAATAAAAGAGCTAATATTGAAAAATTAAAAACCAGTGTTAGTTTTGCTTATGCCCTCCTGGTATAATTTAACTTTAAGAAAATCTTCACATGTTTTACTCATGTGTATCAGAATCACAGATTTATCTCACAATATTTGTGATAAAAAATCAATTTCATATCACTTAAAGCCTAGAACAAACATGTAGCACAGTTTTTCAACTAGTGCTTATTCTTGTCTGTAAATATTATTCTGCATCCTAACTTTATCCATTGAGCTTGTCTTAATATGATATCTGAATTCACATGTTCAGGAATACAACTTTTGAGTCTTTGTGGTATCAGGTTTAGACACTAAATCCTCTGCTTCCTATAGTTTGTGGTGCTATGTTCCAGATCCACTTTGCTCTTACCTTGTGTAGTCTATGGCATATATCATGTGATGGATAAACTAACCCTTAGCCAGGAACCAAGAGGTGATATAAAAATCCTTTGATCTATACCTCTGCCTCAATTTGTTTCAGAGATTCTCTGCAATTTTTTCTTTTAAAATTAAAACTTGTTACCTTTTTGGAGATTCTTCCTTCCATCCACTTCCCAAACTAGTCCAGCCAAATTTTCAGCAAACTCTGGCTTCAGTCTTTATTCCTGTAAGACCGAGATTAGATTTTAAGAATGTTAACTGCAGTACAATCTGACTGTGCATTCCCCATGCTTATCAAGTTTATGTAGGAAATAGCATGTTCAAGATCCCTAATGGTGGAGTGGATATAATAGCTCTATCTAGGTATTATTCCAACTTATTAAAAAAAGAAAAAAAAAGATCGGTTGTCTTTGCTCTCCTGTCTCCTCCTCCTTTATAAATATAAAAGACAAGTTTTCCCACTGATGCCACTGCATCTCTTCATGCGCTTCCTTCATCTTCTCCACTTCTTAGCAACCCTTCTTCTCTGTGTCCTTCTCTCCCTTCCTCTAACTTTCTTCTGATCAGATGCTATGTTCTGGTCCATGGGTCTACTACTTGCTATTCTAGAACTATTCTAGAACTATTCTCTAGAAAGAGAAATGTCTGAAGCTACATAGTTCCCTTCTACATTTTTATTTCCTATTATTTTTCTCATCATGTGATATCTCCTCTAATCCACAACTGGATAATTCAAAAGAAGCAAGACAGAGAAAATATGCTATAAAATTCCAAAGAGAGAAATCACACCAATAGTTTTCTATTTTATAACTATTAGATATTTATGTGCCATAGCACATAAATTTCTTCTCATATAAAATGATTAATTCTATCCAATTGTCAATTCTTAATAACTAATTCTTAAGAACAAAGCACTATTAAGTTGCCTAAAGATCCAATATAAATCTTGTCAGTTCTAAGGTGATGTCAAATGTATATCCCAGAAGTCCATATATTATTTAAACACTTCTGAGCAATATATTAAATGCAAAATAACTTATCAAACTAATATATTGTATAGATATGTGGATGATCTTCACAATATTTAATAAATAATTATTTGTTCAACACTGCATAGAGGTCTTATCAGTGCAAACCCTTTCACAGTCATTGTAACATTTCACGTAGTTAGAGTTGCCTCTGGTCAAACAGACAAAATATAATATGCTTCTACCTTTTGAGTTTCAGTAAAAGACCTGATGTCCTAACACCTGGAAAGCTGAGGCAAGGGGAGCTTGAAATTGCGGCCAGGCAGGATTACATAGGGAGATACTATCTCAAAAAAATTAATTAAAAATTAAAAGATAAAAGACCTTATGGTAGACTCTTGCCATTGGAGGTGAACTGGCAGGAAACGAAGTTGATAAGGAGTAAGGACATCATCTAAATATTTGAAAGACAGGCAACATATTACACAAATGTCCCAAGAGTTACTCTTTCACATAACTATGAACCTTCCAGGATGTGGAATCAAAGAATTTTCAGTATGTCTCCCACTGACTGAATCAGCCATCCATCTTTCGTAGCCTTTGCAATTCTACTTTCTTCATTGTTGAGTCATTCCTCACTTCCCCTTGAATATCAGCTCCCCTCCCTACTAAGCAATAGTCTATATTTAACTCTCTGAAAAAAGTGAACTTTTCCAAAAGGCATATTCTGAGATAGCTCAGAGAAATTGTTTTTTTTTTCATTTTTTCCTGCTAAGAACGGTTTTTTAATAACCCTGAGGACAAGTTTACTCTTACAATGATGACATTTTTGCATCTCCATAGTAATGTTAGGATGCACAGAGGAAGAGTAGGGTAAAAAGTCTTGGGTGGGAAAAACATTGTTTTATGTTTCATTTTTGATGGAGAGTTTATGAGTGGAGATGTAGAGTAACTAAATAATTTCTCTACATATCTGATTCATAAACAAGAATTAAGCTATTCTAACTATTTCCTAATCATTTTGTCCCCACACGTCTTTCAGTTTGCCGCACAATGGGGGCTTGTGTGTTGCGATGAGGCTGAGAGCTCTGCCACTGGTACCTCAAATATGAGCAAGGTTACCCATGGTGGAGATGTTTTCAACAGAGCTTCCAGACTAAGACAGATTAGGGAGTAGGACCTGGCAAACCACTCCCAAAACAACTAGCCATTGAAAACCCTATAAATAGCAAAGAAACACTGTCAGATATAGTTCCAGAAAATGAGACCCCAGGTTGGAAGACACTCAAAAGACTACTGGGGAAGAGCTGCCTCCTCAAAGAAGAGTCTACCATGATGATGGAAATGGAATAAAGCCCCAGGGACCTCCATTTGCTGATGTGGCAAAACTCAAAACTAGGAGAAACAACTGTAAACATCCATTAATAATTGGAACATGGAATGTACATAGTATGAATCTGGGAAAATTAGAAATTATTAAAAGCGAATTGGAGCACATAAACATTGACATTCTAGGGATGAGTGAGCTAAAATGGACCAGCATAGGCCATTTTGAGTCAGACAATCGTATGGTCTACTATGATGGGAATGATAAACTAAAGACAAATGGGGTTGCATTCATCATCAAAAAAGACATTTCAAGATCTGTCATGAAAGACCATGTTGTCAGTGATAGATTAATATCCATACGCCTACAAGGAAGGCCAGTAAACACGACTATTATTTAAATTTATGCACCCACCACTAAGGCCACAAATGAAGAAAGGGAAGACTTCTATCACCTTCTGCAATCTGAAATAGATCAAACATGCAATCAAGACATACTGGTAATCACTGGTGACTGGAATGCAAAGGTTGGAAACAAACAAGAAGGCTCAGTAGTTGGAAAATATGGTCTTGGTGACAGAAATGAAGCTGAGATCGCATGATAGAATTTTGTCAGACCAATGACCTTCTCATTGCAAATACATTTTTTCAACATCATAAACGGAGATTATACACATGGACTTCACCAGATGGAACACACAGGAATCAAATTGACTACATATGTGGAAAGAGATGATGGAAAAGCTCTATACAAAATGTCAAAACAAGACCAGGTGCTGACTGTGGATCAGACCATCAACTTCTCATATGCAAGTTCAAACTGAAGCTGAAGAAAATTAGAACAAGTATACGAGAGCCACGGTATGACCTTGAGTATATCCCACCTGAGTTCAGAGACCACCTCAAAAATACATTTAATGCATTAGACACAAATGACAGGAGACCAGAAGAGTTGTGGCATGACATAAAAGATATCATTCAAGAAGGAAGCAAAAAGTTCTTAAAAAGACAAAAAAAAAAAGAAAGAAAGAAAGAAAGAAAACACCAAATTACATGTCAAAAGAGCCACTGGACCTTGCCCTTGAATGTTGAGCAGCTAAAGCAAAAGGAAGACATGAGGAAGTTAAGGAACTAAACAGAAGATTTCAGAAGGCAGCTCAAGAAGACAAAAACAAATATTATAATGACATGTGCAAGGAGCTGGAGGCAGAAAACCAAAAGGGAAGAACATGCTCTGTGTTTCTCAAGCTTAAGGAAGTGAAGAAAAAATTCAAGCCTCGAGTGGCAGTAGTGAAAGATTCTACAGGGAAAATATTAAATGAGGCAGGAAACATCAAAAGAAGATGGGAAGAATACACAGAGTCATTACACAAGAAAGAATTGGTTGATGACCAACCATTTCAAGAGGTTGCATATGAAGAGGAACCAATGGTGTTGAAGGAAGAAGTAGAAGCTGCCTTGAAAGAACTGGCAAAACACAAGGCTCCAGGAATTAATGAGATACAAATAGAGATGTTTCAACAAACAGATGCAGCACTGGAGGTGTTAACATGTTTATGCCAACAGATTTGGAAAACAGCTACTTGGCCAGCTGACTGGAAGAGATCCATATTTGTGCCTATTCCCAAAAAAGGGATCCAACTGAATATGCAAACTATTGGACAATATTATTAATATCACACACAAGCAAAATTCTACTAAAAATCATTCAGAAGCAACTGCAGCAATATATAGACAGGGAATTACCAGAAAATCAAGCGGGATTCAGAAGAGGGCAGGGAACCAGGGACATCATTGCTGATGTCAGCTGGATATTAGCTGAAAGCAGAGAATATCAGAAAGGTATCTATCTATGTTTTATTGATTATGCAAAGGCATTTGATTGTGTGGATCATAACAAATTATGGATAACACTTCAGAAAATGGGAATATCAGAACACCTAATTGTGCTCATGAGAAATCTGTACATGAACCAGGAGGCAGTTGTTCGAATAGAACAAGGAAACACCATGTGGTTCAAAGTTCAGAAAGTTGTGCATCAGGGCAATTTACTTTCACCCTATCTCTTCAATTTATATGCTGAGCAAGTAATCCGAGGAGCTGGACTTTATGAGGAAGAATGTGGTATCAAGATTGGAGGAAGACTCATTAACAACCTGCGTATGCAGTTGACACAATTCTGCTTGAAGAAAGTGAAGAGGATTTAAAACATTTACTGATGAAGATCAAAGATCATAGCCTTCAATATAGGTTACAACTAAACATCAACAAAACAAAAATCCTTACGACTGGGTCAGCACGCAACTTCACAATAAATGAAGAAAAGATTGAGGTTGTCCAAGGTTTTGCTTTGCTTAGCTCTATAATCAACACCCGTGGAAGCAGCAGTCAAGAAATCAAAAGACGCATTGCCCTAGGAAAAGCTGTGGCAAAAGATCTCTTTAGAGTATTGAAAAGCAAAGATGTCACATTGAAGATGAAGGTGCGTCGTCTGACTCATGCCATGGCATTTTCAGTGGCATCATATGATTGTGAATGCTGGACATTGAACAAGAGAGACAGAAAAAGAATTGATGCTTTTGAATTGTGGTGCTGGAGACGTCTATTGAATATACCATGGACTGCCAAAAGAACCAACAGATCTGTCCTAGAAGAAGTGCAACCAGAGTGCTCCCTGGAAGCAAGAATGGCCAGACTACATCTTACATATTTCGGACATGTAGTCAGGAGAGGTCAATCCCTGGAGAAGGATATCATGTTTGGGAGAGTGGCAGGTCAACGCCAAAGGGGAAAACCCTCCACCAGATGGATTGACGCAGTGTCTGCAACAATGGGCTTAAACATAAATAAAATCATTTGCCTGGCACAGAATCAGCAAGTGTTTCTTTCTGCTGTCCATAGGGTCGCTATGAGTCGGACTGGACTTGACAGCACCTAACAACAACAACAACAATTGTGTGATCATATAAAACAGAAGAAAACAGAGTTTAGTTGGGCTCCTGCATAAAAAATACCATGATTGGTGCTAACAAAGCCATGGCCAAAAGGTAGTCATTGTAATTAATGCAACATCATGTTTGTTTCATGAGACACATTAGTGTTCTATCAAGAAGCTGTGAACAAATCATGACTCACAGTAATGTCAATGAACTATAAACCAATGAAATTCAAAATCAGTGAGGAATTTTGGCAACTTTAGCTTTGGCATGAAAGACAATCCTTTTTTGTGCTAAAGTGAACGAGAAGGAAAGAGAGAGAAAATAATTATTTCTTAAGTAGTTTCCATGCTGGAAACACTCAACACATATCCTTTTGATGAATTCTCACAACTATAAAATTCATATTCTACTTTAAAGTTAGAGCAGTTGTTGCTTAAAAGATAAATAATTTGACACAGATCCTGTAAAAAATAAGAAATAAAACTGAAATTTGAATTCAGGCCCAGATTATTACTGTACTCCATGCCATTGTAACTACCACAATGACAGTTAATTAACAAAAGGGCATTTTATCTCCTAAGTGTTGTTGTTAGGTGCCATTGAGTTGGATCTGATCCATAGTGACTCTAAGTACAACAGAACAAAACATTACACAACACTGTTCCATGCACATGATCTTTTGTTTGAGCTCATTGTTGCAGGCACTGTGTTTCTTTTCATTTTGAGTCATGTCAAATCAGTAATTGGAGGTCCAAGAGGCTTTACTCTACTCCCATTATTAAGGTCAACTCTATTTTGGGGAGACAACTCTCCCCCAATCATCTTTTGAATGGCTTCCAACCTGGAGGGCTCATTTTCTGGACAATATATTTCAGTGCTTCTCTGTTATTCATGGGGTTTTCAATGGCTAATTGTTTCAGGAGTGGGCTGCCAGTTCTTCAGAGTCTATCTTAGTCTGGAAGCTCAGCTAAAACCTGTCCACCACAGGGGTCCCTGCTGGTATCTGAAATACTAGGTGCATAGCTTTCAGTATCGCAGCAACATGCAAGCTCCCAATGCACAAGTTTACAGGCACTTAGAAGCTAAACAAGGCACCTTGTTACTGTCATTAGGTGTTGTCCAGTTGGGTCTGACTCATAGCAACCCTCATAGGCTTTTCAATGGTTGGTTGTTTCAGTATTGCTTCAGGAGTGGATTGCAATGTCCTTCTCCTGTTTTTGTCATGCTGGGGATGTGTAGCCAAAAATAAAATTGTTATTATTTTCCTTACTTTACCACTTCTAGGCATGCTTCAAGGACTTTGGGAAGATAGTAAATAGATGGTATACAGATTCTGTCCTAGAAAGAGGAGTTAAAATGTAGTAAATGGAATCAGTATATAATATTATATATTATATAACTTATAAACTGTCAGAAATTATAGCATAACAATTATGACAGAGATAAAACAAATGCTCTTAGAAAAGCAGAGGAAATAATTAATTCTAGAGAAAAGAAAAATGCATGCCTCCATCATCAAATACATGCCCCAAACATAACTGATATCTCAATATTCAGTATTTCTCTTCAGTATTTGGACGTTGAACACAGGGCCTAGCACATACTTTGCCAGTGCTCTACCACTGGGCTGCAGCACCAGCCCATTTTTATTCTTTATTTTTGAGTCACTGTAGCACCCTAGCATCCCATCCCATTTGATCTTAGAAGCTGAAAAGGTCAGCCTGGTGAGTCTTTGGATGGGAGACCACCTAGAATACCAGGTGCTACAGTCTAGGGAGAAGAACCTGGCGATCCCATCCCAAAACAGTCTGCCAGTGAAAACGTGCTGAATAGCAGAGAATCACTGACAATAGTGCCAGGCATGGCACAGCAGGAGAATGTTTCATTCTTTTGTACACAGGGTCACTATGAGTCAGGCCCTACTTGATGGCACCTGACAACAATTTTTGAGTCAGACTGCCTCTGACCTCAAACTGGTGATCCTCTGCCTCTGTGTGCTAAGACCCTGGGGTTACAGGTGTGGGCCACCATTCCCACTAGCAGCAGAATAATCAGCAGAAAGTATGGGATATGAAAAGTAAGGGACCCATCATAAGTATACCTAATTAGTTCCTGGAAAAAAGCCACAGAATTTCTAGAAAGGCAGATATAAATAATATTCATATTAAAAGGGGACCTGTGTTAGGATAAGTTGAATTTTATTTTCTTATCACTGCAAAAAAATATCTATCAAAACGTTTTGACTTGAATGGACATGTTTAGGAAGGCATCTGCAGACATTTTACTTAATATTTACTTATGAAGTTGGCGTAAGAAAGCCATTGCAGTATCAAAGAGAAAAGATCAAGTCTTGATTTAGGGGTTGTTGCTGTTGTTAAATGGGCTGGGATTTAGCTCAGTTGGTAGAGCGCTGCGCTGCAGTCTCTGAGGTCCTGAGTTCAATTCCCAGCACCGCCAAAATGGGAGAAGGACCTGGCAATCCACTCCCAAGGCAATCCTGAAACAGTCTGCCTTTGAAAACCCTATGAGGATCGCTATGAGTCAGATACCGACTCGACGGCATCCAACAACAACAACAACAACAACCTGTTGTTAGGTGGCATCAATTCAGGGTGCAACTCACAGTGACCCTCTTAGGGCTTTCAATGACTGATCTTTTGCGGGAGTGGATTGCCATGTCCTTCTCATGTTTTTGCAGTGCCAGGGATCTAACCTAGGTCCTCAGAGAGCACAGAGTAGGACTAAATGGAAAGGAGAGTATGCACATGGAAAACATTGAGGTGAAAGAAATATTAATTTTCCTTAGTATTTCCCTTTCATGTAGATTTTAATAATCAGGTGGAAGACACTTTCAATATGGCTTCTCAATGATCACCATCCATTTAAGGTTTTAATCAGACAGTTACATTCTGGTAATAAAATGACATTTAATGTTATAATGATGAGCCTTTCAAAGAACTCTCATCAATGATTGAGTTGATGCTCAGTAATGAGCTGATCTCTATTTAACATACTGTACTAAGTTTAATGAACTTAACTTTAATTTTTGCCAGAACTGAGAGCTTTAAATCATAGCCATGCCATTGTGTCCTAGCTAGAAAAGTTTCAACACTCTTCCTTAAATACATATTGCAGTTATTCTTGGATTAGAAATTGGAGAATATTTCTGACTTTTCCTAAACTTAATGCCTTCATTATTTGATTACTGTTTAAATCATCAGATCTTCACCAAACCACTCACAAGATTTTACAACTACAGAAGATAAGACATATTATTTCCAAATCTCTAAGTTCATGAAGGATGACTTGAAAAATAATACAAAGGGTTGGGATTAATATAATATTTCTCTAAATTCTTTAAACATAATGCTATTTTTCTGATAAAGTTCAGTGGGAAAAATGGTATAATCTATGCTGTTAAAGGATATTTGTTGTTGTTGTTAGGCGCCGTCAAGTCGGTATCCGACTCATAGCAACCCTGTGTACAACAGGGGAAACACTATTGTCAGTGCTTCTCTGCTGTTCATAGGGTTTTCAATGGCAGATTGATTTTTGGGAGGGGGTTGCCAGGTCCTTCTCCCAAGCCTACAACTTCTGGTGCTCCCAGGCGGTCTCCCATCCAGGGACTAACCAGGCCTGACCCTGCTTAGCTTCAGAGATCTGACGGGATCGGATGCCACAGGGCTACCGCTGCAGGCTAAAGCATATTTGGAAAGTTTTATTTTATGCTTCTCAGTACTATCTTTCTCTCTCTCGCTCGCTCTCTCTCTCGCTCTCTCTCACGCACTCTCTCTCTCTCTCTCTTTAGATAAATTCAAAGATATGTTTTTATAAGTTAATAATTTCAATAACATCTTCATCTGTTTAGTCGTTACTATAATGTTCCTTTCAGGCATCAAATACTAAAAAAGGAAATACTATTTAAAATTCCTATTATTTGTTCATCTTTATTTTTCTTTCTTCCTTCATTACTCTTCTTTTTTAAAAACAAAATGAGATGCAATAAAAACTACAGCAACATTTATAAAATTCTTCAGAAGGAAAAGGAATAATTTACCTGCAATTTCAAATGTTTTCATTAGTTCTGTTCTCTTATTTTCCACATCAATGTATGAATTTTAGTTACAACTTTAGTATAAACACAATTTTTTTCTCCATTTATTGGTAGGCGATGATGAGGTACAGAGTAATACAGCCTTGGCTTTTTCCATTATGCAATTATTTCATCACTTTTTGTTACACTTTTATCAACTTAGAAGGTTTATGGAGCCTGTAGACTAATATGTAGTAAAACTCAAATGCATATTTGGATTATATTCCTCTATTTTTCCAATGTACTTATAAAGTTGCATTGTTTACATTGAGATTATCCTTTTCCCCTTTATCCCTCTACACTGACTCACCTCCTCATCCCACCTTCCACAACCTTTGCTTCCCTTTCCTAGTTCCCTCCCTCCTTCTTTCTACTCTTTATATTGTCCCTTCTTTGCTAAGCTTAATTGTACATTTTTTATATATCAACTTATGTGTAGGATTTTTTTATTCTTTAAGTAAGATTCAGCTTCCATGTATGAGTGAGAACATACGGCATTTCTCTTTTATGAACTTGTGTTCATTCACTTAAGATGATATTCTCCAGGTCCATCCACTTTAATTCAAATGACATTATTTCATTTTTTTTATTGCTGAGTAGTATCCCATTGTGTATATGTACCATAATTTTTTATCCATTCTTCTGTTGATGGACACTTTTGTTTTGTGTTATGTTCTTCTCTACTATTTCCTTAAATATATATTCTACATTCTAATATAATCTCTATATACATATTATTTGAATGCAATATTCTACTTAAATATTTCTAGGCTGGGGATGTACCTGAGTGTTAAAGCACTTGCCAAGCATGCCCATGGCCCTAGGTTCAACCCTCAGCACTACAAGAAAACAAAACTCAAACCAAAATCAATCAAAATAACAAAAATTTAAAAAACTTCTATTTAAATATTTCCTTATGTGTAAATTATATTACCTTTGTATATATAATGAAAAATTGGAAATTAGATATCCTACAATAAACATCTTTATGAACAGAGAAATTTTTTCCTTTGGGACATTTTTAGTATTTTTATAATAAAACAAATAGTATAACATTAATATACCCATATAATCTATTTGGTATCATGGAAAATTTCAACTCTGTTTTTGTTATTCAGACATAGATCTGGACTAATATTTTATAAATTTCTTTTTGGATAATTTCAGAAATGGTAGCCCTTTCAAAAGAGAGAATGCCAGTTATCACTTCTTAACAATTCCTAAGAGGACTTCTTTATCTTGTTGCATCAGCTCGTGCTAGCTAATCTTTGATTAAATATTCTAGACCCACAGAGAACATTTCAAAGTGACCCAAGGATGTCAACATGATCTTCTTTGTCCAAGAAAATGTACCTTTTAATAAGGATCCTAAAATAAAAATGTGTTCTCATTACTTTTGCTACTTAAAGAGAAACACTGTAGGATAACTGAGAGACTTAACTATGAAAAATGGCTTCTGTGAAAATGCAGCCACTACTTTTCATGAAGATAATGTGACATTTTAAAAGCAGCCCAATATATAGGCTACAGAAGGCAAGGTCCCAGTAGAAAAATTATGATCATCACATAAATTAAATATTTCCTAAATGTAATTCACTTCTCTTCCTACTAATAAAAGTAGGAACTGCTTTAAAGTATAGATCTGAGTCATAAATTACAACAATATTAAAGAAAGTCTTTGTAGTCTACTGATCCAAAGATTATTTGAGGTTAAAGGAATTATAATTCTGTTAACAGTATTCTTAATGATGAGGACAAGCTACTGAAATATTTTGCTTTATTTTATTAGTATAGACAGCTTTTCATGACTGCTCATACCTCAAAGATGATGCTTGGTTCTAATGTATGATTTTGCCTTTTTTACCAATATGAATTCCTGCATAATTGTCAATACTGTCTTTCAAATGATGCTTGAGAAATCCTGCCACATTCCAGGTGTCTGCATAGACTTGTCAAGTTTGAATTCAACCTTCAAAGTTTTAGACATGAAATTTTAATAGCCATTAAGATTACAGCTAGTTTTAACTCCCACACAACTTGCTGATATTCTATAGCTCACATAAGCTTTTGTAGCTTGGCATGAGTATGAAAGCCATTTGCTATTTAATTACAGAATTAAAGCTTTACTAAAAAAGCTCATCTAATTTAGCTAACAAGGTATAGTACATGTGAGTAACAATCTTAAACCACAGAGATTGCTGAAATAAATGGCAGATTTATACTAGTATACATTTAGCATTGTGTAGGTCCTGTTTGACTTTAAAATGGGCTGTAGGTCAGTGATTTCTACTTTTCCCAGTTAGGACCCAGGCTTTTAGACTAACTTGAATAAATACATTGTCATTCTGAGTAGGTAGATATTGTAAATCACCTGGGAAAAAAATCATTCAGGTCCCTCATGTAGGACCATGCAACACTATGCAACAAGATGCAACAAGAACAAAGACAAAGATGCTTCAACAACTCAATTTTTACTTTGAATCTAGAAAAAATTATTGAGATATAACATATATGTATTGGTTTCTGCATCAAATGTCTTTTGAGGCATACTTCCAACATATGAAATTTCTGGTCCATCCTTCACAATGTAACCAGAATGGAATTGGATATTTTAGCAATGAGAACAAAATAGATTAATAATCTCATGCCTTGAAAATCAAATTCATTTTCATTTCTTTAATTTCTTTCTCATTTGTTTTTTCTCCCTTTCCCACTTTTTAAATCATTTATTTATTTTTTTATAAAGCCAAAATTTAAAATCTCTTGTTCCTTAATGACTGGGTCCATATTCAGGTTGCACTACTCCTTAATCAAATGGATAGTCTTTTCATACTTCAGTCTCCCCATCTGAAAAATGACCATAAAAATACACTCACATCACAGGGTTGTTGTGAGAATTAAATGAGTTAATATATGCAAGTAATTTAAGGCAAAATATGGCATATTTTATGGCAGTACAATATGGCAGTACAATAAATATTATTACATTTCATTCTGAATAAAATTCTATTTGTGGCTTGCTTTTTATTTAGCATTGTTGTTGTTGTTAGGTGCCATCGAGTCAGTATCCAACTCATAGTGACCCTAGGTACAACAGGAGAAACACTTTGTCAGTGCTTCTCTGCTCTTCATAGGGTTTTCCATAGTGGATTGATTTTGGGGAGCAGGTTGCTGGGTCCTTCTCCCAAGCCTACACTATCTGGTGTTCCCAGGTGGTCTCCCATCCAAGTACTAACCAGGCCCGGCCCTGCTTAGCTTCTAAGATCTGACAGGATAGGATGCCACAGTGCTATTAGATACCTATTAAGAATTAACTCAAAGAAGACTTAGATGGGGAGGGTGGCAGGGAGGAAGCATAGGGGAGGGTAAGGGGGAACCTATGT
Organism: Pedetes capensis; assembly: GCA_007922755.1. Classification (NCBI taxonomy): domain Eukaryota; kingdom Metazoa; phylum Chordata; class Mammalia; order Rodentia; family Pedetidae; genus Pedetes; species Pedetes capensis. Next base: position 7,243 of record VMDO01014750.1, on the reverse strand, counting down.
GAATAATGTACATCAAAATGCATATATGGAAATGTCACAATGAAAAGCATGTCAGAATGAATCACGTGAAGGTATACATTAAAAATTTCCAATAAAAAAAGAAAATTCCATAATGAATCTCACTATACTCTCTTAGTAAAAAAAATGCTCTACCTCATAAATATATGCATTTATTACTACAAAAAAAAGAATTAACTCAAGGAGAAATGCATGAATGGAAAATTTTCTACTTCTGAAAATGCTGTTGGGTCGGGGTTTAGCTCAGTGGATAGAGTGCTGCTCTATGGGCTTGGAGGCCCTGGGTTCAATCCTCAGCAATGCAAAAGTGGCAGAAGGATGTGGCAATTTACTCCCAGAGTAATCTCAAAACAATCAGCCATTGAAAACCCTATGAGTAGCAGAGACGCACTGACATATTGCCAGACATGGCACAGTGTCGGGGAGTGTTTCATTCTGTTGTACATAGGGTTATTATGAATCTGACCCCACCTAGGAGCATCTAACAACAACAACAAAATGCTGTTAATTGAGGTAGTTTGGGAATAATTATTACAATGAAAGGGTCTTCTCTGTTAAAGTAAAAACCCATTGCAGGGTTGACCTGAAAAATAATTTCAAATACAGCATTTTTGTAGCAACAGAATTAATCAGGTAAATCACTAGTTTATTTTTCCCATAATACTCTAACTGCATTGGTGTCATATTAAGCTCATTATCAAAATCTATCCACTTAATGACAGACATCAACCATCTTAAATTTCATGTTGTTTTTTGACAGGACATTGGATTGAGTCATGATGTTAACAGAGAGGTTTTTAACCGGCATTCCTCCTCCCCTGTTATAACACAGTAGTCCTTTCCCAGGTAAACTACCATTTCTATCAGTGTACAAAATACTAGAGAGGATAAGAGAGTTGTGAACTGTGTGTGTCTTCATGGAAACATGAGGCAGTCTGCAGAATGCAGCCTGGGGTTTATCGCAGTTGGTAGTGTGCTGCTCTGCACTCTCTGAGGACCTGGGTTTGATCCCCAGCACCGCAAAAATGGGAGAAGGATATGACAATACACTCTTGAAGTGAGCAGGGTATCCTTTGCTGATAATAAGAATCGTGGGCCTGATGCAGTGGCTCATGCCTATCATCCCAGCAACTCTGGAGGTGGAGGTAGGAGGGTCATAGGTTCAAGGCCAGAAGTAGCCTATGTAATTTAACAAGATGCTATCTCAAGGTAAAAATTAAAAATAGACTTGAGGTGCAGCTCAGTGGTACAGTACTTGCAAAGTATGCAGGATGCCCTGGGTTCAATACTTTATGTACCCCAAAAAATAAATTAAAAAATTGTGAGTTTGATAAATAAAAGATGCCTGTTGCAAACCCACGTATATTTAGGGCAGGTAAGAATATTGTCTTGTGACTATAAGGACAATTATCAGTTGTATTCAAATGTAATGTGATAAAGGAAGGCCATAGACTGAGTAATAAGTAAATGCAGATACCAATAATATGAAAGGGTGGTTTACTGTGGTTATTATATCCTGGCAATTATGCTGACTTGTTTTGGGTTGATATGAGTTCTATTTTAAATCCCCTGCAAAATGGGAGCTAGTGTTCCAAAATTCTAAAAGTATTACCTCCAATTATGGGTCAAGAATCCCTACTACAGCAAGGAGTATATCACACACACACACACACACACACACACACACACACACACAAGCACACACACACACGCGCGCGCGCGCACACGCACAAATTTTGAGTCAAAAGATTTGTCCTCCAATGGTAAAATAACTAGCTTCCTGGCCTCAGACACAGTAGTGGGTCTCTGAAAGCTGAGGCATGATGATCTATCTATAAGTTTGCTGACTCTCAGGGAGCAAGATCTCTGTAAAATAAAATAAATGAGATACTTCTTTTAAAAGAAGAAATACTAAAATTTACCACAAATAATACTGAATTTTAATAGGAAAGAGCTCCAAAGATCTTAACACAGAACTCTGTGGTAGTGGGATATAAAATAGATTGTTATAGAAAAATAGGACATTTATAGGTAACGGGGCTTGAATAATCAAGGGCAAGCATCAAGAGCCTACTCAGTTGTCATGGGACCCGTCCTGGAAGCCAAGTATATGGAGTTGTATGAGTTTTGATTTTATCAAAAGTTGACTGCCAACTGCTCCAAGCAATGGACTTTTGTAGAGGTTGTGGAAGTTCCAGAAAATGTTTTACCCACCTAAAGATTTGTGGTTCCAAGTGCCCTCTGGTGAGGTACAAGCAATTGCATCATGTCAGATGCATGGCCAACAGAATTTCCTAAAATGTGAATGAATTGGAATAACCAGAATAGGTAACAGATGGATTATTTAAATGAGCTTTGGAGGCAATTACAGCATAGAGCAACTATGACTACTTTTTATCAATGTTTATTCTGTTCTTAAATGTATATATGCTAAGGGGAAAAGCTATGTGTTCTCACTTCTGCTCTATGGAAATGTTAGCACTCTACAACGAAAATAATGTTTACACTGATGAAAGTAGAAATTTGAAACCCACAGGAGGAAAAGTATAACACTGATAACAAGATACTCACTATTTTCAGTCTCTTTCACTTTGTTATTGAGATAAAAAAAAAGGTGAGAAATTTAGAATTGTGCCCTTCATGAAAGATTATTTGTTTAATTATTCTTGATCACAAATGTAGTCTTTGTAACTCCAAAAACACTTTAAAGTTATTTCAGTAGCAATAACGCCAGGGGAAAAATGTTTTTAAAAAAATAACATTTCAAAACTCTGGAAATCAGCCAAAGTCCTCCAACTAGCCAAGGAATAATTGTTTTATTCAGAAAAGCATCTGAATCTCATTAAGAAGAGGAAGCTTTGTGGCATTTTCACTTTCCCTATTTCTACCCTCCTCTCCCCAGCTCCATAACATCCTGGAAAATGTGTATCCTGACAACAAAAGGAGCCATGAAAATCAGCAGCATGGCAGTCAGAGGAGGGGCAGCAAGTTTTGGAGTTCTCCTAAAGGCCCCATCTCCAAAGAGTTGTCATTCTTTGACTTTCTCATAAACTCCTTTAAAAAGCCTCCTGACAGGGCTTGTCCTTATTTTAGCCAACTCTGGGAATGTTCAGGGGCATAAGCCCAATTCCAGGGAGGTGGCTGAAAGTACTAGTGTCCAAAAATCGTTTAGCATCACAGTTGCCTAAAGGGTTCACTCCAGTTGATCTAAACAGGAATCTGCCCCAAATTGAGAAAGAAATGGAGGGAATGAGATTATTATAAGATGTTTCAGAAAGCTTGAGAAAATTGCTGGAGATTGGAAAGGTTTCATGCATGTGCAGGAATGTGTGCATATCCAAAAAGGAACTCTGCAAATCCTAACCTCTCACCTATGACTGATTTTCACCCTGCAGAATCAGTAAGGGAAAGCTAAAGTAGACTTGTAAGTTGTTAGGTCCCCAACGTCCTGTCCCCATACACACACAGGAGCCCTTGTCAAAGGGTATGAGATTTATTAGTTGTCACCTTACAAAATCTGTGTCTAATAATTACCTGGAAAACACACTACTTCAGTATAGACTTCAGTGGTCACATACAAGAAAGAACACAAATATTCATCAGCAATTCCAGAAAAACTACGAGAATTGTGGTAGTGTTGTTGTTAGGTGCCCTTGAGTCAGGTCCGACTCATAGCAACCCTGTGTACAACAGAATGAAACACTCCCTGACAGTGTTCATGCTGGGCACTATATCAGTGCTTCTCTGCTATTTGTAGGGTTTTCAATGGTGGATTGTTTCAGGAGGGGATTGTGAGGTCCTTCTCCCTAGACTGCAATGAATTACACCTTTTCCAAATATATTGCAGGGGTGACAATGAGAATGAGACAACATATAACTTTATAAACATTTTAAAATTACATCTGTGTCACTATTTTTCTCACAAATTGTTTAGCACTGCTCTGCCTCTGAGGGTTGTTATCTGCCCATTCTCCCACAGAGTATATCATCCTGCTGGTTCCTTCTGCCTCTCTCCCAGGTCTCCATGCTCCTTCCCTCCAACACTTTAAACTCTTCTCACTTTATCAGGTACAGGTATGGCAATTTGGCCTTCCTTTATTCCCACCTGGATTTGTGTGCAATCCCTTCTTTGGGAGGTGGAAATGTACTCAGTTGAACACAATTAAACCTACCAGGAATATTTTACAATTACATGTCACACAAAAAAGAAAAATGAGAATAAAACAGCTAACAATTAAGAGAGCACAAAAAAATGACAAACCACAAGAAATTATCTCTTTTGAATCATACTAAATAGTCTATTAATAAAGGATTTCCTATTTTTATTCTATTTTCATCTATTATCTAACTTGTTGAGACCTCTGTTAGACTCAATATTACTACAAATACAAAAGTACTTCACTGATAATATATATGGATAAGCATGTGACAGAGTTATTTTTCTATATGACTTCCCTATAATTTAAGATGCTGAAATTAGGCACTGCATCATTTCTTCATTTTTACCAATTCTACTGCTGATTCTAAGGGATTAGCTTTGATCCAAGAGATTAAATTCATTCCCATCTAAATATTATGATTTATCAGAAGTGATATCTCCTTTCTTTCCCCCCTTTCTCCTTCATCAATAGCTTCTACATCATCTCCTATCCTCACAGAACTTAAACTTCAAGCTGTATCTCTCTATTTTTTATAGATGGACCTGAGTCTAATTCTGTTTTAACAAGTCAGTCCATCCACAAATTCTAGCATCAGAACACCATTGAGAAAAAAGAAGTTATTTAAAATGCCTAGTTGTCAAACAGTCTCATACACATCCAGTACACTCAGAACAATATTACAATGTCATAATAATATAAACACAGAACATAGATGTAACCAGAATTATTATGTAATAACTTTAACATGACTGTTTATTTAAAATGGGATTATTGTGAAAGCTTAGTCCTGATCATCCATAATACAAAGCCAAATTACCTGAAAACAATTAACAAATCATAAAATAATGAAACAAATAATATATTAAGGTTTGGAGAATAATAACAAATAAAAGATCTAAAACCTTAATCTCTAGGGAACATGACTTGAGTGGGGACAAGAAACTGCCTCATTTTATTATTGTGTTTTTCTTGTTATCAGTCTTAAGAAGTATTTGATTCTGAAACTACATTCATATCATAATCTGAAAAAAGCCAGGTGTGGTGGTGCACACCTGTAATCCCAGTGAGCCTAGAGGCTGAAGCAGGAGGATTGCAGGTTCAAGACCAAAGGCAGTCTGTGTAATTTAGCAAGACGCTGTCTCAAAAAATAAGAAAAAAATAATGGGCTAGGGGTGCAGCTCAGTCGTACAGCACTTGCAAAGCATGCAAGCATGAGGCCCAGGGTTCAACCCTCAGTACCACAAAAACAAACAAATATAATCTGAAAATTATTGAAAATTAAATTAAAGTGACAACCTCCATAAATTGATAGTTATTTTGTTTTAAAACATGTGATTAGAATAGTAAAAGTTCAATTCAAAAAAATTTTACTGACTACTCAAATGCACTTTAATAAGACTACTCTGAAATGATTACTCCAAAAACTTAACACTAATAGCTTCTAAACTGCATGTCAAAACACACTCTGTCTTCCTCTAAACAGGCCTTTCAAATACTCTTCATTTATTATCAATTCCAAGTTCAGAAACTCTTAAGTTTATGTGTATTTCTCCTAATCAGTTTCAAGTGCTATTGGACCCCCTTAGCATCCAATAACCTGTAGGGGAATGACAAAATTTACTAGTAAATTCTAAGAATCATGAATCTGTATGAAGAAATAACACTTCTTTGAAAAACATAAAGCAAAATACTTTTAGCATACATAAAGAAGTTGGCTGACATTCAATAGCCATGAAAACTTTTCATATATTTCATTCTTGAAGGACAAAATATGCAGAAGTATTGGAGAGAGATATATATATAACTATATATATAGTTTTATATATATAGTTATATAGTTATATCATATATAATGTTAATAATATATATATAAAGACATGTATTGAATTCTGAACATTTAGAATATAATATATTCCAAAAATTGATTAACCACACAGAGCTTGCTATCTGATACTTCAGATAGATTACAAATATATCCAAATGTTGATTTCTTCAGGCCTCTGGGCAGGTATGAGAACAGCCTCATCTTTGTTAATATCAATGTGCCATACAATCATTGCAATTTACTCTGCATGTACAATGTGAAAATTACATAATATAGTTGTTTCTTTAGTTTAGGTATTTATAATAATGACATAATATGACATTAAAGCTTGCAGTCATACCACTGTGGCATCTGATCCTGTCAGATCTCAAAAGCTAAGCAGGGTCAGGCCTGGTTAGTACTTGGATGGGAGACCCCCTGGGAACACCAGATACTGTAGGCTTGTGAGAAGGACCCAGCAACCCACTCCCAGAAAGATCATCTGCCATTGAAAACCCTATGAATAGCAGAGACGCACTGACAATATTGCTTCACCTGTTCTATGTAGGATTGCTATGAGTCGGAGATGGCACCTAACAACAACAAACAACATGATATTAAAATGTGAAACTTCCTACCTCAGTTTCAATTATATCTCCATGAAAAAATGCATATGCTCCTCTCAGAATTTCATAGTGGTGTACATGAACACCAAAGCAGGACCTGATAATGAGTTTTGAAAACTAATTTGACAATTCTTAACTAACCATCTCTAGCCAGCTTATGAAATCCATGGAGAAGCTGAGAAGGAAAATTTTAAAGAAATTTCAGGGTGCATAGAATCCCCATAAGCTGGGATATGGATTTCTTTTTTCAAGAAAAAATGTTCTAAGAGCCAGATGTGGTGGCACAAACATATAATCCCAGCTACCTGGGAAGCTAAGGTAGGAAGATTGTGAATTCAAGGTCAGAGGCAGCCTGTGCAACATAGCAAGACCCTGTCTCAAAATAGAAAATAAAAATAGAGGCCATAGTGGTGGGGGCTGGGATTTAGCTCAGTTGGTAGAGCACCACTCTGCAGTCTCTTGAGGTCCCGAGTTCAATTCCCAGCACCGCAAAATTGGGAGAAGGATGTGGCAACCCACTCCCAAGGTAATCCTGAAACAATCTGCCACTGAAAACCCTGTGAGGGTCGCTATGAGTCGGACACGACTCGACAGCACCTAACAACAACAACAACATAGTGGTGGAGCACTTGCTT